>BQNB010136991.1:0-12854 GCA_026074375.1 Tanacetum coccineum
AGTGACATACTTTACCCATTCAGGTTGTAAACAATTTAGGAACTTTGTGTTAACAGTGACTTTTGGAAATTTGATGCCATTTCGTTCCAAATCATTCATTAACTAAGCACAACGATTGTAAACTAACACAAGCGCTTATCCTGGTCTAGTAATGAACTGATTAAACTCATTATTGAAGTGTGTTTCCCTGTCAGCTTTGTTTTCACATTTCCTCTCATTAAGCGTTCAACTCTTTGCCATATAGCTTGTGCAGTTGTACAAGCATCCATAGAATTATATATGTCATTTGTGATAGAGATTAGAATCAAATTCATTGCTTCAATCTCAGCTTCATAGTGTTTTAAATATCCTCCTGTTAAATCATCTTCTGTTTGTAGCCTTGGTGTTTGAGAATTTTCAGGAGTGAAATTTTTGAACACATCATATGAGTGAAAACACATATCTATTTTATATCAAAATTGGCCCATAAAAGACAAAATTGTGCTTAAAATGCTTGTATATTGCTTGTTTTGTCTTTGTGATTGTGTAGGTATGGATATTGCAAAAATTACAAGAAAACGGTCAAAGCCGGACAAACACAGACACGGGAAAGGAAAGAGAATACAAGAGCCGGGAGAATGCTATCAAAGGTCAACAAAAGTCAACCCTTGGTCAACCAAAGTCAACACACAAAATGACAAAACCTAAATTTCCCAAAACAGTCCCTCAAAGTTAAATCAAATCACAAAATAAACCCTTAAACTCTAACACCGTTATCTTTTTATTAATAAAAGATAACGGTCGTTATCTTTCTTATAAAACCAAACCCAAGCCTGTTAACTTTGCTTGAGCCCAAAACAAACACCCATGGCCCATTTTTCTTTTTATAAGCCCGAAGCCAATGTATAAGCCCGGGTCAAAGGAGAAGTCAAACAACCACACCCCTTTTATACAAAAAATTTTACGCGCGAAAGGTTGTTACTACTATTCACCTTCTTCTTCGATTTACCCCGAGTCAAAATCAAAGGGCAAATCACAATTAAGGACGTGGCCATGAAATTCAAGTGTTAAGTGACAGGTTGGCACAAGAAAACGTCATTAAGGAGCTTTGATTGGCCATTTCTCACAAAGAATGACACGGTGGATGCAAGGAAACACACCAAGATCAAGATTTTTGCACTAAAAGACTCACCAAAGAAGCACAAGGTCTGACACACGGAATGCCACGCTGGCAATCCGTGTGCTCACCCCATTTAATCCAACGGTGTAAATCAAGGATCCAATGATTGGTGATATATGAAGGGTAGAGATCAAGACTAAGAGGAGTGGGCCATATTCCTAGAAGCTTCTCTTACAGGCTATAAATAGCCCTCACATTCACACAAACGCTATCTAGTTTTTTAAGCTTTTACATTTTTTTAGTTAAATTGTAATTTTAGTTTTTTAAATCCTTAGCTTATGTAATTTTCTCTTTCAACTTAATGTAATCAGATTTTCAATTTATCTTGTAATCAGTTTTCAAGTTAATGAAATTTAGTGTTCATTTATACAATCTGTCATAAGCTCTTATAATCTTCAAATTTTGTCAGTCACTATTCCAAAAGCTTCCTATAAGCTCATACAAGCTCTTTGAGTCTCTAAGCTCAAATTGAGCTCAAATAAATCATCTAATCTGATTAAACACATAAAATCAGTTTAAATACCTATGCTAAATGGATTTTGAGCTTTTGGATGATAAGCTTACAATGGAAGAGCTTATGGGACCTTTACTAGCTTATCATTGATAAGCTAGAGCTTGTAGACAGCTCATTTGAGCCTTTTATTGCCTTTGTTAAGCTAAGGCTTATTGTAAGTTGCTATTTCCATTTCTGTCTTAATTTTCTTCTGTTTCGTTATGCTTATTAAGTAGATTAGATTATCTGTTTTCATATTATGTAGCTTAGATCTTATAATTTGTCACTTTGTCTTTAAAAATCATAAAAATCCAAAAATAAGTAGCTTAGTTAATAGCGTATTGTTCTGCTTATTTGTTAGCTTAAATTTGATCATTAGGTTCAATTATAACTTGTAGTCATCTGGTAATTGCAAATCTAGCTTTAAATTTCTTTTTCATAAGCTTAATTGAATTTAAAATGGTTAAAGGGGTGTTTGGGTCAGCAGCACTAACCATAGGATGGTTAGTGCTGTTTTTGGCTCTTTGGTCTTTTATGTTTATTTTAAATCTCAAATTTAGGTTAGTTCAAGCTGTTTTATAAGTTAGATTTGTGTTAGTTTCATACTTTTCAATAGTTGTTATCATAAAAGTCTCAAAATCTGTCTAGTTTTTAATTTTATTATCTAGCTTATTTCAGTTTTTTGATGTGTCTTTGCTTAATTTGAATCTAGGCTTGAGTTAATAGAGTGTAGAAGTCATTTAAAATAGGTCTGCATTGAAGTTTTTTTTAGTTTTGGTCTATATGCATGCTAACTGCATTCTGCAGCCCCTTTAGGGAGATGTTTGGTTTCATAGTTTTCCCTTAGTGCTTATTAGATGTTATAGCTTATTATTCTAAGTCTTTAGGCTTAATTATTTACCTCAAAATTAGTTTTATAGGTTAGCTTAAAATTAGTCTTTAATCTTATTAAGTCAGTTTAAGGGGTTAGAATTTTAGCTTTATTCATTAAAAAACACAAAACACAAAAATAGTAAGCATGTAGTTTTCTTTTATTACTTTCTTTAGGGCTTATTTGTTTGCAAATTTATTCTTTGGTTTCGCTGTTTCAAGAGCTTGTTATTTGATGTTTTAAGAAGTTGTTAGTTTTAAGGCCATAAGTTTCCATTAGCTCATATCGTAAATTAAGCATCAAGATCCCTGTAGGACTGTTTCGGGTCTTCAAGTTTTTATTATGTGTTAATCTAGCTTTTTTGCTTATTGCTTGTTCTTTTTCTAGTCAAATTTGCTTATTAGTTTCTATAGGCTTTTAGTTAAAATTTAGCTTAATTAGTCATAGGGATTGCTTATCTTAGTTTTTGAGCTTATTAAATTTAGAAAAAGAACCAAAAATAAAGTTAAGTGTTTCTGTCATGTTTTAAGCTGTTTCATAGCTTATTTAGGGCTTTTCATAAAAAGTTTCTTTTATTAAAAGTACTTATTTTCAACTTTTCTACAACTTTGTTTTTTAAAGTTTTTCTAAAAAAAAGGGGGAAGGTGGAAATCGGGGGTGAGCAAGGCTCGAACCCCCGACCTCAACACCCTCTACCCTTTTAACAACACAACACACACACCCTCTAACCATCGTGCCCTGGGGACTTTTTCATTATACCTTTGCAAAATTTATTATTAGTATACGTTTTTTCCCTTTTAGCTCTATAAGCTGTTATAGCTTATTTCATAGCTTATTCATTAAGCTGTAACCAAAAGCTTATTTTTACTAGTTCTATTTAGTTCAAGCTATTTTCTATATTTTTTTAGAATTTTTATAATAGTTTAGTATTTTTAAACATTTATTTTTTTAAAAAACTTTAAAAAATCATAAAAATTAGAAAAATAATCAAAAAAAATGTAATTCTTTTTTAAAAAATTTTCTTTTATCGTGAAGTTTCTAGGAAAATTAGTTTTGCTTTCGTAGAGTTTAATTTGCAAAATTTCATTTTTTAAAGAACGAGATTCGTTCCCATTTACATTTTTCGTGTTTTAAAGTTCATTTAAATTTCGTTTTTGTTCTAGTTTTCTTTAAACTTAATTTTTAGTCAATTAGAGTCTTTTTAAAAAGAAAAATTCATTTTAGGTTTAATTTTGGAAATTTAGGGTTTTTAACTGCCGTTTAGGATTCCCGTTTTGCGTTTTTAGTTAAAGTTTAATTTCCCGTTATTTGTTTTCGTGCTTAATTGTTATCAGTGGCTTATTTAATTTTTAGGGTAGATAATCAATCATCTTTGTTTCCATTCAAATCATTGTGCGAACAACAAACGTTGGTTTCAATTTCACAAAGTCGTTGGGGAATAAAGAACCCCAGGGGAATCTTACTCCCGTAATATACGTATTTTATTATATATATTTTCCAGTTGTGATGTTTATATCTACCTTGTCCTCAAGGGTGTTTGGGAAATGTCATTTATATTATATTTTATTATTACGTGTTGTAATTTTAACGAATCAAATTTTTGGTGCCGCTGTCGGGGATTTGTGATTAAGATTTTTCCGTTTGAAGTTTGTCGATCATGATTGTATGGAGACACTTCGTTTTCGAAAGTTACGCTTTTAAGAAAATCAAAAACATAAAAAAAATCATAAATATAATAAAAAGTAAAAATATTTTCTTTTCTTTTTCAGTATAAGTAGAAGATTAAAATCAAAAGTACAAAATATTTGCTCTTAAAAATTTTTCTAATTAATTAGTATATTTAAAAAAGTTACAAAGTTTGGTAAAGCAACACCACAATATAATTACATTCAATTGAGGTATTATCCATAATAAGTTCCCAACTCGAATAAAAGATTTAAAAACTTGCATTTTGTGTCACTTGCGATATACGGCTCACCTTTGAAAGTTAATCACTTTTAAAGAGCTACCGTGAAGCTTGTTGATTAATTGGTTTAAGTTGTCTATCTCATTGTCCGTTAAAATTAGATTGTGAATAAACTTGTGAAAAACCAAAAATAATCTTCTTTTTCTTCTTATCCATTTAATTCTTTTCTTAACCCTCTATATTGTTTAGTTTTTATGGCGTCATTCAATTATCGTTTAAATCCTCTTTATGCCATTAAAGAATGCTCGTCTTGTGGAGCTTTGTACACTGCAGACTTTTGTTGCTCAAAAGGGGGTCTTGAAGGCAAGATTCTTGTTCCTAAACCCCCTCAGAATTGTGCAACTTGTGGAAATCCGGTTGAGGGTCTATATTGTCGACCTTGTGCTTTTGTGAGAAAGTGTTTGAATGAAGGTTGGTATACAATTCATGATAAAAACGATATTCTAAACACTTCTGAGTCATCCAATCACAACACTAACGTTGTTAGTGCACCTCGAGAGTCATTCGTCTTCAATCAAGACCCCGGTATAAATTCTTCGCAATGTCCTCTACAAAGTGAAAAATTCTCGCAAGTCCTCCACACATTACACCAAATTGTTGTTATGAGTGAGGTGAATCGTTAGATGGAAATCTTCTTGGTTAAGAACAACGATGCACTTGTAAGTCTTGTGGGAAAGGTGCTCATATTGGTTATAATTGTCCACCGAAAGCTCCGATTATCTCTAATCCGGAACCATGCAATCAAACCATTGATGAGCTCCCACAAACTTTGCCAAGTTTTGATCCGACGTGCTATTCCGAAAAAGAAAATTCATTACCTTACGTTCAAAACCTAACTTTGTTTGTGATTCTCCTAACGTTTTCAACCCACCTCCTATGTATTCTTGTGAATTTTGCGGGAACGATGCTCGTTATGGTCACTATTGTACACCTCAAGTTCCGTTTATCTATCCGAAACCGTGTTACAATCAAGACTTTAATTTCCCGCAAGATTTTCATGATTTTCAACAACAATATCCTTGTTGTGAAGATTGTGCGGGTCCTCACGAGACTTTTCAATGTCAACCAATGAATTATTACGAACCTAATCCGTGTTATGATTCTAATTATTCCGGTTTTGACCAAACTCAACCCTCACAATATACCATCAATCATCCAATCTTCAATGCTCAAAATGAGTTTCTAAATTCTCAAAATAAGCTTATGGAGCAAATGACATCCATATGTGATATGGTTGGTCAATATATGCAAAAGAAGGAAGAAGATAGGCGAATTGCGGAAGATCAAGCAGCTAAAGATCAATATTGGAAGATTCCCATTTGCTACGATGATGACGAGGACGATACCATTACAGTCACACCCGTTTTATCAACCGAGGAGCCCGTTGACTCTCTCATAATGGAGGATGAGCATCTTGACACTATTCCGGCAATAGAATAGGACGAAGTAATAAAGTCTAGTGTTGAGAACCTTGTCCCGATCCCAAGTGAGTCCGAGGGTATTCCCGACAGTATGTGTGATGTGCCTCTTTGTAACAATTCTACCCCTCTTGAAGATTTCAAAGAACACTCTGAGATTGTCGTCGATTTCAACGATGAATTCTAACTTCAGTATGACGATTCTCCTACGGTAAAATAATCGATTATGTCGATGCATCACCTCCCGATTCTGAGCTCGTCAGCTTAGAGGTGGTGGAGAATGTTACCCCGGAAGATGGAGAGATTGAGGACGATATTCTTCGTGAAAAATTATCGAAAATCAATCTTCTCATTGCTAAGATCGAAGCAATTAATTCTAATCCACCTCCATCTTCCAATCTTATGATCAAGTCTTCCTCCACATCTCTTAACTTTTTCTTGGAGGAGACTAGCACCTTTGATAATTCTATACCCGAATCTGAAACTTTTTGCTTTAATTTAGAAGAGATTAGTAGTGGCAGTACCACTACTCGTTCTGATTTATCTCTTCCAGATTATGAATCTTTCAATCTTGATGACGATCATATTAAAGAGAAGAGTAGTGGCAGTACCACTACTCATGCTGATTCTCCTTAAATATGATTTGTTCATCTTTGATCTTTCAATCAATCCTTTTCCTCCTGCCGATAAGAGTGACTTTTATCATGAGGAGTTCGCCGATGAACTCGCTCACATCATATCTCCACCGGAGTATGATTGTTTCTATTTTAAGAGTGAGCCCGATCCGGGTGAGTTGACTAGTATTGTTGACTCCGGGATTCGTGAGAACGTTCTTTCTACGACAAATGTGAATTTACCATTCGAGGATGACCAATCTCCTCTCTTGGCATATGTTGTATGGATCTTTCTTCCTTTTCTTACGTATCCCGTTACTCATCCATATCTTCTCTCCTATGGGAATGAAGATACCATTTTTGACCCCGACATCTCCATTTATCATTCTTTTATGCCGGGTGTATCTCATCGGAGTGGAACTTTCATGAAATTCAATGTTTATCCAAACCACTTGAATGAAAGTCCGATGGAGATTTTATCTTCCACTTGCTCCCCCATGGACCAATGAATTCGGGGTCGAGTCAGGCTCAAGACTCGGTTAACAAAAATAAGCGCTTCGTGGGTGGCAACCCATGCTTATCCATTCTATCTTCTTTCTATTTGCTAATAAGTGTATTGTTGTGAGGAGGCTCGCCTCTTCCATTATCTCGTGTTTTGTGTTTTGTTGTGTTTGTCCAGGATTGCCCGGATTTTTGAAGCCTCTCGTGCTCGCGGTTTTGTCCTTCGATCACTCGAGCTTCAAATCCTCAGCTTCATTTGGGAAATCCAATATCCTAATCTTATCGACTAACGTTTATCTTTAGCATAATTCATAAATGGCTTAGGATTTACGTAGAGACCCTTCTAAAAACATTGAGGACAATGTTTAGTTCTAGTATGGGGGGATCTTCGATTTGATTGTGCCTGCAGTCGTTGTTTTTGCGTAATCCCGTTTTTACCACCAAAATTCCAAAAAAATGAAAAAATTTAAAATTTTTCAAAAATAAAATAAGTGTTTTGTCACAATTTTGACTTTCCTGCTGGGTAGAATAAGAATAAATTTTGACTCGATCGAGCGTGTTGAGCTCTAGCTTGTTCCTTAACTTTTAAGCTAAGCGTTCGCGAATCTTCGCGAAGAACAAAAAATGATAGAGTTAAGTATGAGTTGGATGCTAAACAAGGATTATTTGGAAATCTTACAAGCTCATGTGTGTAATTTGTGGCTTTTTCTCCCATAAGCTTCTAATCGGACTAATAATACGTGTTATTTTTGGAAATTAAACTTAAATCAACAATTTTTATGTAGTGTATAGCAAAAATTTTAGTCTTAGTTCAAACTTATACTTAAATTTTTCAAAAAGAAGTCTTCTCTATATAAAGTAAAATGAAAAAAGGTAATAATTATAAACTGTGGGCTGATAAAAGTTTGCTGTATCTTGCCACCTCACAACCGATGTTACAGCCTTCTAAAGAAAGCCCATAGTAAGAATAAAAATCCGAGACTGATAAAAGTTTGCTGCATCTTGCCGGCTCACAACCGATGTTGCAGCCTTCTAAAAGGTCAAGGAAATCACCGAGGTCGAAATAAGACTCCTGGACCATGGTCGGCTCGCATACCGATGTGGCAGTTGTTTAAAGGACCGAGGTTTAATAATGATACGGCCTTCTAAAAGGTCGAGGATTACAATTGCAATCAATGTTTATGTTAATATTAATGTGAATAAAAAAAATAGATCTCTTTTTGTTAAATTTAAATATGCTTTTGAACTTTGACTATTCTATTTTAAGTTTTTAAATAAGCTATGTATATACGGGAAGCCTAAGAGTTTTTGAAACCAAAGGTCCGTGAGTCCCGATACTAGTCTCTGTGGGGTGTCAAAAGCCTGGTCACTTAGCCGAAAGGTTGGGATGTGCCGAGACGAAAGTCGCTACATGGGATGATCTCGCCTTCAAACTCATTATTCTCGGGTGGAACGTGAAACATAGAATTTTGCAAAACGTTGATCCATAGTTGAAATTCGGAATGGCACATTCACCTAATATATATAATAATTGTTGAGAGTGAAAAGTTTACAAGTTACAAATATGAGTAGTGTTAGCATCTTATCTCATATTTAGAGGTGATTTCGTTTTGTGTTTGGCTTAGAATAAGTGAAAAGTCAGGAACGATGAATTTATCCTTTTTGGGGCATTTTAGGATTAAAGTGCGTCTTGTTCTATGACCCTAAAGTTATAAAAATAACGAAAGTAAAATAAGTTAGTTAGTTGCTTAAAAAGAAAAGTACAAAAAAATGAGAAAAAGAAAAAAAATATAAAAATATGTGTGTGAATAAGTGTAAATATTTAAAAATGGTAAAAACGGGGCGTTTTCAAAACTAAGGATTTCTTAATCCCCTTTAACGAACACTTTACACTTTGTGAGGTATTAGTTTAGAGGGCATTGGAAATTTTTTGGTATTCTAAGGGATATTTAAATCATTGCGTGGGGACACGCATAGTTTAGAAAAGGGAGTATTTGGTATGTGCGTAATTACACATACCTTTTACTTAATAAAATGACCCTAAACGACCAAAAACGCACAACAAATGGTGAAACGGATCTTTCGATACCTTAACGAAACCATTAACATGGGTCTTTGGTACTCGAAGGATACCGATATGTCACTCACAGCTTATGCAGATGCTGATCATGCGGGGTGTCAAGATACTAGACGTAGTACATCGGGAAGCGCTCAGTTCTTAGGTGATAAACTTGTTAGTTGGTCGTCCAAGAAGCAAAAGAGCACTGCCATATCAAGTACAGAGGCCGAATATATTGCCTTATCTGGGTGTTGCTCACAAATCCTTTGGATGCATTCACAGCTAACAGATTATGGCTTTCAATTCAATAAAGTTCCTCTGTACTGTGATAACAAGAGTGCGATTGCTTTATGCTGCAACAACGTTCAACACTCTAGAGCCAAGCACATTGATGTTCGCTATCATTTCATAAAGGAGCAGGTGGAGAATGGAATCGTGGAATTATACTTTGTCCGGACTAAATACCAACTCGCTGACATCTTCACCAAACCTTTGCCAAGAGAAAGATTTAACTTCTTGATCGAAAAGCTCGGTATGAGAAGCATGTCTCCGAAAACGTTAAAACGTCTAGCAGAGGTAACGGACGAGTAATGGTGGTAACTCATATCCTATATCATATGTACATAAGAAAACATAAAAATACAAAAATATTTTTCTTTTATATAAAATTTTCAAAAACTAAATAAAAAATTAAAAAATCAGAAAAATATAAAAATATGTATCTTTGACATGTCTTCTGAAAATCGATAACATTTACGGCCTTAGAAATGTCATTTAATAATGATACGAGGCTGTAAATGAAGTTTGAGCAGAAGTTTCAAAAGCTTTCAAAACATGCTAATATGGCTTGCTATTATTTCCAATAGTAACCCGGTCTTCATCTTCAAGGCAAGTATGTCGTCAAAAAGACAACTTGACCTCACAACGGGAAATTTATTTTTCTCGGGAATGAATTACTTTATATTAAGTGTACGTATCAGTGCACTTATGTGTCAAAATAAGAGAAATCTTATTTTCTTGGGTGTTGATTTTCAAAATATATAATAATCATCTTTCAGATTCAACAAATCATCATTTTCTGAGACAATTTTGATCCATCAAATAACGACTACAGCTCTTTCAATAGAAAACGGGTCATTATTTGAGGGGGAGAAACTGTCAAAATCATCTTCTTCACAACTAATAATGTGTCAATCAGAAAAGGTTTTAATGATATCGGGTGAATAATTAAAGGGGAGTTAATTAACATTAACTCAATCGGGCTTTACATGGTATTTGTTTAATCTTATAGGGGTATTAATGCAAAATGTGAGACTTATTCTTGTTTACTAAATCTTTAGGGTCTAGTCTTGCCATTAAGGGAAACTTACAATTGCCTTAGGAAAAGTTTTTGAGAAAGTTAGAAGGGTCATTAAACCTCAGGGGGCATTTATGCTAAACCTTAAAAGATTTGAACATAAACACCCTCCCCGTCATTTTGCCTCTCGTCACACACACACAAACCCTAAATCCTCCATAGTTGATCTTTAAGACCTTCAAGAATTTGTTCTATCCTCGTTTTAAGCTAAAAGGTACACGTGTTAATGCTAAAGCTTCTATAATTTGACCATATCATGACTATTCATTCGAAAAACCCTAAAAGTCGATTAAAATTGCATCACCCTAAAAAGTGTATGGAATCTGAAATTGATTGAGGGGTTTTGGTCCTATAGGGGTCTAGTTGTTGTACCCATAACAGTTTTTTATGGGGATAACTCATTCATATGATTCGAATGATTCTTGATGTCAAAATTGGTGAATATGGGCAAGAACTTGAAAATAGTCATGGGTTTGGGTTTAGAAATGATATAATGAATGTTTGAATGCATTTAAGTGGTATTAAACTTGCTTGAATGATATTTCTTGAATATTTTGGGTTATTTGTGTTCTTATGACTCGAACAAGTCAAAAGTCAAGAATTTTGTGGTTAATTCATGAGTTAATGATGTTAGAATGATTCCTAGGTGTTGTGTGACCAAGATGTGATAGATATTGTGGCCTAAAAATGTGAAGATTTTTTGTGTAAAAATTTACATAGGCGAACTATACTTATAGATTTTAACACAGGCGAACAATACTTAAGGTTACATAAGCGAACTATATGTTCAACTTTAGCACAGGCGAACTATACATTCATGTTTACTCAGGCGAAAAATACACAATAATAAAGGAGAACTATACATGAATTTTTGTACAGGCGAACTATACATAGGGTTAACTCAGGCGAACTATACGTAGGTGTTAAAACAGGCGAATTATACACTCACTATAGGCAAACTATACTTGATTTTTTCTTGTAGAACTAATCTCGTAAACTTGGTAATCCAATTAATCTAAGTATAATTAATCCCTATCTTGTCACTAAGTGATTAATGTAGGTCTAATTTTCCTTAGAAATCGTTAGTGTTTGCCTTGATTTCAATAGTTGGCCTATAGTTAATGTGGTATATGAGTATGTGTGTCTCCTGTTTACATGTGTATCAGTTCTTTGCATTGTGTGCAAGTGTATCAATTCTGTGCCCAGTAATGGTGTGCCTATCTCCTGTTGTAAATGTTGTCTTGCATCAATAATCATTCATGTTCTAGATTGTCTGTCAGTACTGTAATATATTTGCTTGTGTATAAACTGTATGTGACAAATCTTAGCAGAATCATGTCTTCCATCACTGCTCAACAAACCAAGCTTGATCTTGAGCTTGTTCCCAAGGAGAATAGACTTGATATCGGAAAATGCAATGGAAGAATCCCTCAAGTATTGACACCAAGAGAACCTATCTTTCAAGTCATTCTGGATGCTATTGCACTCACTCCATGTTATCCTGCATTTCTCATCACTGCTGATGTCCATGAAGTGTACATGCATCAATTCTAGAATTCTGTGTACAAGCATGACACCTTATACAGATTCAAGCTTGACAAGAAGAAACGATTCAAACTTACTTTGGAAGTCTTCAAAGATATCTTTTAGATTTGCCCAAGAGTACCGGGTAGAGACTTTGATGCCCTTCCTTCTGAAGAAGACACTGTGTCTTTCTTAAGAGAACTTGGTCATACTAGGGAGATCAATTCACTCAATGATGTTGTTGTCGATCAGATGCATCAATCCTGGAGAACTTTTGCCGCTCTTATCAACAAAGGTTTGTTTGGAAAGACTAGTGGTCTTGACAAGCTTCGTCTCTTCAGAGCTCAAATCCTTTGAGGTATGTTCTATCAGAAAAATGTATATTTTATGGAATTACTTTGGGAAGACTTCATCTACCAGATTGATAACAGAGTCTATAAAAAGAAAGAAAAGATGTACTACCCTCGATTCACCAAAGCTATCATTCACCACTTACTTATTCAAGAAAAGACACTTTCCTGGAGAAACAAAATTAGGATGCACACCTCCAAAGATGACTACTTGATTAACTCCTTAAGATTTGTCTCTACTAAAGAATCAACTCAGATTTATGGATCTATTATTTTTGAATGTTTGACCAGTCCAGTGATGAAGGAAAGTAAAGCTTACAAGACTTATCTAGGCTAAGCTACAGGTGCTGTATCTCCCAGGATGGCTCAAAAATTTAAGAAAGCTTCTCCATCTAAGAAAGACAGTGTAGGTTCCGATTTAATGCTTCACTTCATAACACGAACCACGATTCAAGAAACGAGATAGAGAGAGAAACTCGAAATGTAGAGAGAGAGAAGAGAGAGAGTTGAGAGAGAAAAGAAAAATTATATTTTTAGAAAAA
>BQNB010136993.1:4912-17920 GCA_026074375.1 Tanacetum coccineum
TAGAGTACAATCTTTCTAAGACTTGGCATATTTACTCAGGTTGCGTGACGTGGCTGTTTACTATCATTTTGTTATATCAAACTTCCCTGTTAAGATTGCGATAAGGTCATCAGCTAACATTTTGAAATATTTATTACAACTACCTATCAGGTGAAGTTCATAAGCTCGTCTTTACTTATTTACATGTTTTATAAACCCACGAGGGGGATACATGCTTGTTACAAACTCTTTTACATACTCGTTTATCTTATCACAATGTGATTACTTTTCAAAGACTTAGTGAGATTCATAGCCTCGCATTTTTAATCTTTTGAATGTTTTATAAACTCGCGAGAGGGATACATGCTATAAAATGACTTATTAGATTTCTAAACATTACATGACTATAACTGTTTTCAAAAAAAACCCGTAAGGGAGATACATCCTATAAATCAATCATGAATGCAAGTGTTTTCTAAACCATATGCTATTCTAATATATTATTGCCTAAGTACATGGAAGTATCTCTTAGGATAGTAACTCCTAGTATGTCTTTGGGTAATGACTCCCAATATCTCTTTGGGTAATATCTCCCAATATCTCTTTGGGTAATATCTCCCAATATCTCTTTGGGTAATATCTCTCAATATCTCTTTGGGTAATATCTCCCAATATCTCTTTGAATAGTAGTTCAAAGTATCTCTTTTGATAGTGACTCCTTGTATGTCTTCAGATAGAGGCTCCCAGTTCTATTGAGTTTAAATATGTGATTCATGAGCTTAGATACAATAATGAACACTATTAATACTGTTTTCTAAAATAATTGTGCTCGTACAATTATTACATTATGATTTGTATTCAACTATTACATTTCAAACCTATGAATTTTACTCAACCTTTGTGTTGACCCTTTTTATGCATGTTTATCCCAGGTAATTGAGCAACTTATGGCATGGAGTGGCATGGACTTGAAGATGGTTAAAACTTGTTATCATTCACATTTTATGTTTCTAGATTTTGGAACCTGCCTTTGTAAAACTCTGATTTTAATAAATGATAACGTATCTTTTAAAAAACGTCTCTTTGGAGTCGTTTTCTATGATTGTGACTGTTGTACTATGAAGTAATACCCCAGATTAGCTTCCGCTGCTATATTATAAAAATAAGGGTGTTACAGAATGATATCAGAGCCATGGTTATAGAGAACAAGGTTAAACCTTAACTATAACTACTTTTGTTTTGCCATCATTGTCCTTCGTGCCACTACTTTCCTTAAATTGTGAAGGTGCTACTACTTTTTCCTGAATAATAAGAAGGTCAACTATCGTGAAACCAAGTTGATGAATTCATTAATAACGTTCATTAGAAGTCGTGTGATCTGGGAGAGAGTTCATGATTTCCAGTTGGGAATAGAGAGTTATCACGTCAAGGTCAATTTAACCGCACCAACATTGACATTTCCTGGTATTGAAGCACATGAACTGTATTCAATAATCGACAAGCCAACTACGGGTTTGATATACTTGAACAGCAAAGATAAAATACGGGTTATGTACTTAGTGGAGATTGTGAAGTTTTGTAATGCTACATTGGAAAAGGTTTTGAAAGAAGTGAAGCTCAAGATCTTTCAATCTGAACCATGGAAGAAACCACATCTGCTAGGTAAACTAGATCGTGACATAATGAGAGCATTCGAAAGAGAAATTACTAAGCGTCTAACTCACCGAGAGCAGATGAGAAGATGGGAATCTTTTGTAAATGGAAGACAAATTCTACCGACGATGAAGCGTCTGTAATAATCAACCCTTGGGGGAGATTGTTATGTTTAAGAAAAGTGTTTATTGTTAGATGAATTGGTCTTTGTATAGTTGTGTTTAGTTTTATAGTTTTATTAGTAATTATAATGTAATAAAGTCTATCTTGGTCAAAGTTAAGTAAAGTTGACTAAGGTTTGACTAAAGTTAGGAAAACAGAATAGGGTTAGAAATAAGTATAAATACCCATCTAGGAGGGGTATTTATACAAGTCTTTACATTTTGTAATTTACTTCTCCCTCCCATTTCTATTTTCTTTTTTGGAATGAAAGTTTTGAAAATGATGAAAAATACTCTCTAGCTCTTCTCCTTACATTCTTTCACTTTCGTATGATATCTACTATGCAAACATGACATATAACAAGAATGGAGTTGGAGACGCTTGAATTGACCTTATGATTGTGACGAGCAAGTTCCTCCTCAAAACTCGTATACATTTTGTCTTAATTGATACAAAGGCTAATAGAAGTTTCGTATACACTACTTTTAGCTGTCTAAGCGTTGTTGCCTCAACTTTCCCTGTCATTAAGCACTTTATTAAATTAGCTTATGGTAAGATTACATGAACCTATACTATAAGTCGGAGGCGTACCTTGAAATTCTTCAATCATCCGTTATCCATACTTTCTAAACACTTCATCATCGGATATCACAAACTAAATTTTGGGATGAAATTTTCTTAACAAGGGGAGACTGTGACAACTGAAAATTTTGGGTCAAACATTTGTCTATAAACTTGAAACATTTTACTTTGATCACGTGAGTAATCAATTTAACCTAAAACCGAGAGGTTATCCCGTGCATAGCAAGAAACGTCTTTGAACGTGAACCAGCTTTAAACTACGCTTAGTCTACATACATTTATCATTTTACATACATCATGATCATATTTTACATCTCATGTAATTACGACTTCCTAATAATTACGTGCTCTATTTTTAAATACTTTCACGTATGCATGTATGTTCATACTATTTTTATTTTTATATCATAAGACTTTCTAGAAAGCAATAGATAAGTTCTAATTAATATTTTTCCCTCTTTGTTCCCTCTTCTAAATGTCCCACTCCAAATTCGAACAAAACAATTTATAAATTTTATCAATTACATCCTAAAATACTACCTTAGCCCTTTATATTATTCCTCATTATCCATTTCTTACAATATCTTACACTATAACTCCAAATAAAACACAAAACGCCTCTATAACACTACCCATAACCGGGCCCCTATCCCTCTTTTCCAAACCATCATATCATGTCTCCTAATCTTGATAAGAAATAAATGGACAAACCCTTGAACCACCATATCTTGCCATAGTCAACCATCATAAAACTCCACCCCTTACACCCCCTCCTACCCACATTTTTATGTAGCCCATAACACCTCTCCATGGTACCTTAGGTCTCCTAAATACTCTTTAAACCAACTAGACTCATTACCATTAAACCTAACCAATAAACTAGCAAGTTACATACACATTTTTCCTATAAATAGAACTACTATTTCCTTCACTTCTCACACTCAACAAAACATATCACAATCTCTTTCTCTCCCTCCTCTTGTCCACAACACACCAGCAACAAAGAATAAGGGTGCAAGGTTTTGGTTATATTGTATTTTGAAGCTTGGGTTATAATTTCATAATTAGGGTTTTCACTTAGGGTTTGTGGGTTACATTTCTCTCTAAGCAATTCCACACCATCAATAAGCTTAATTATTATTTCCATTCATACTTGTTTCATACTTTGCATATCATATTGTTATCCAACCTATATCACCTATGAAAATTTAAAACTAAAAACTTGTTCTCAGAGAAAATGATGACATCTGAAATAATCAACCCCTTAGGGGAATTGTTAGTTTAAGAAAAGTCTTTATTGTTAGAATGAATATGTCTTTGTATAGTCGTGTTAGTTTGTAGTTTTATTAGTAATAATAAAATGTATAAAGTCTATCTTGGTCCAAATTCAGTAATGTTACTAATGGTTTGACTTAAATTAGGAAAATAGAAAGGGTAGCAATAAGTATAAAGTATCCACTAGGAAGGGTATTTATAATCGAGGAGGGCTGAGGAGGACGAGGTTTGTAATTTTATTTCTCACCTCCTATTTCGATTTTTTCTTGTTGTGAATGAAAATTTTAAAAATAATTAAAAATACTCTCTAGCTCGACACCTTACATTCTTTCACTTTTGAATGATATCCACTATGCGAAACATACATAAAACAAGAGATGAGTTGGAGACACTTGATGACCTTATGATTGCGACGATGTTAATCCTCCTCAAAACTGCTGGTTTAGTTCTCATAGTCATTGCCAGATTAGACCATGCCGGGGGCAAAGATCTGAGAAACTTATGATTTGCATCCTCAGTTGATACTTTAGCACCATGAGCTTCCAACTAAGAAAGTAATTGTTGGAATCTGTCATATCCCTTTTCTAACCCTTCTGAACTGGATATTGTAAATGCTTCAAACTGTTGTTTGTAAACAGCCTTCTGCATTTTCTTTGAATTTGCTTTACCACCAAACCTAGTTCTGATGGCTTCTCAGATTTCTTTTGCATCATCCATTCCATGAAATCTTCTCATATGCTCCTTGGGAATGGCCATCAGCAAGATATTCTTAACCTTCCTTTCCTTTTCAACAGCTTGAATTTCTCCAGCAGTTACAAGTGAAAGTATTCGAACAATACCATCCTTTCCAGTTGAAATTCTCTTCTTAGAGTTTCCATTCTGAATTACCTTCCAAACATCATTGTCAATGTACTCAAGGTAATGCTCCATTTCCATAGCCCATATATCATACTCCTCCTTCTTCAGAATTGGGAGTTTGATATTTGAGATAGCAGTTGTTTGAGGAATCACCTACTGTTGTTGTTTAGGTGCAACACCAGTGTCTGATGTATCTTCATGGTTTGATGCTTCATCATTACTGAGATGTTGAGAGAACTCATCATTAGCAGGTTGAGACATTTTGTAAGGATATGAAAGAGTGTGTTTGTTTGTGGTTCTAATGATTCTTCTTGCTCAGAGTCCCTCTATTGGCTCTGATACCACTTATAGGTCATTGGTCTTGGATCTATATAGCCTTTGTAAGACAATAGCTAACTTGAATAAATCTAAATCAACTATGTGAGAGACACTGACTATGAATATCAAGTGTTAATGCGAAATCTTAACACAAGAATTAAGAAGAACAATAATACTAATTTTGCTATTGGTTTCTATTAAGCTTCAATGCTTCTATTATATATATATGAAACTCTATGCTCTAGGGTTCCTTTTATAAACCAAGGAAAACCCTAGCAGGCTTTACAAAACGCGTGAAAGGATAATACATATCCTTTCCTAAGATATCTCCTAAAATATCTCTAAGATAACTATTACTTCTATTCTGTTACATAAACAGACTTAGCTACATACGACCAATACTAACTATAGTACTGCCACTCTACTAGTACTAACTTTAGTACTGCCAGACTTAACTTAGTACTGCCAGACTTAACTTAGTACTGCCAGAAATAACTTAGTACTGCCAGAACTAACTAATACTACCAGACTTAACTGTTATACTACCACTATTAAGTCTTTTACAATCTATTTCCCATCACTCGTTTATCTTATAACAATGTGATTACTTTTCAAAAACTTAGTGAAGTTCATAGCCTCGCTTTTACTTATTTACATGCTTTATAAACCCGCGAGGGGGATACATGCTCAATTGTTTTTAATATACACAAGTACTTAAAACCGATATTGTGAGTTCATAGCCTCGCTTTTCAATCTCTTTAATGTTTTATAAACCCGCGAGGGGGATACATGCTTATTTACAAACTCTTTTACATACTCGTTTATCTTATAACAATGTGATTACTTTTCAAAGACTTAATGAATTCATAACCCCACATTTCAATCTTTTGAATACTTTATAAACCTGTGATACCTGATATAAACCATGAATGCAAGTGTTTTTCCAACTGTATGCTATCCAGATATATTATTGCCTAAGTAGCTTCCAGTGCCATTATTTCCATATCATGAACCATTAATTGCTTACGAGTGAGCGCGAATATTGTGAATAGATCTATTGGGGGTGACGACTCCCGTTTGTATACCCATTCATAGGGTAGCCAAACGCACTATATTTGACCTAATGGGTAACCTTGGCAAGTTACCTTTTCCACGGGGACATCTGTCCCTAACCAATATCACTACGGTGATCTTCCCTGTTAACGTATTGGTGTCATGAGCTTAGGTGCAATAATAATGTTACCATTTTTCCATGATAATTGTATTCGTTGCAATTATTACCATTATGATGACTTGCATTCAACTGTTCTCCATAATAATGTTGTTCTCCATGATAATGCTGTTTTCCATAATAATATTGTTTTCCATAATAATTGTGCTCGTGCAAATGTTACACTATAATTTGTATTCAAACTATTTACCATAAACCTATGAATTTCACTCAACCTTTGTGTTGATCCTTTTTAGCATGTTTATCTCAGGTAATTGAGCAACTTATGGCATGGAGTGGCATGGACTTGAAGATGGCTAAAACTTGTTATCATTCACATTTTATGTTTCTAGATTTTAGGACCTGCCTTTGTAAAACTCTGATTTTAAATGAATGATAACGTATCTTTTAAAAACGTCTCTTTTGAGTCATTTTCTATGATTGTGCATGTAATTCATGAAGTAATACCCCAGGGTAGCTTCCGCTGCTATATTTATCAAAATGGGGATGTTACATTGAATCGCACCATCGTTTCTTTCCAGTTGACACAAGTTTGATTGATAAAGAATCTCGTAAGTCACCTACCAAGAACTTGTTTGATGTTGGCTCAAGCAGGATTTCCATCTTTACGGTGAATACTTAAGTATCACTCGGATGTTCAAGCAAAATCTCAAGGATAATACGTAGGACTCTTGTTAACAGCTTGTGAACTTGATGACGTTCAACAAGTGTTTGTAATGGAATGTGTCATAATGAGATTTATTTTATTGATCTCTTGGCTCTAGACTCGATTAGTACGTTTTGGTTTTAGTACTCGAAGGCTGGAGCAGACTGCCACCTATTCAATATCAACTAACTTGGAGTGAGAAAGTCAATAGAAGCCGTGTGTATCTCCGTGACAAATGATACAAGTTTCTTTTGAAGGAAACTCGAATGGCTTTGAAGGGTTATGCATTGCATTACTGGGTCCATGATGTCGTCTTCAATATCAGAATTCATCTTAGTGAAAACCGATAGATTATGTATTGACCGGTTTCTGCCTTAAATTTGTATGGAGGGCTTCTTTCTTCGTAGGTGTGTGTTGTGGGTTTTGTGTGGTTGTGGGCTTGTATTAATGGCGTGCTGTAGTGTTGTGGTATGCTTAAAAAGGGAGGCTGGGCATGGCATTTTGGACTTGTTTTTTAAATACGAATCCTCCAGCAAGGGGTAAATATTGTAACTTTGGAAATTAAGTAAGCTACAAGGGCATTTTTGTAATTATATTAAAAATTATAACTCCAAGGGCTAATTTTTGCCCAGTTTCAAGATAAAGGTGTTAGTATAATATATATAATATAAATATTTATTATATATATATATATATAATATGATATATAAAATATAGATATATATATATATAATATATTATATATATAATATATATATATAATATACTTATTATATAAAGGACTAACTTTGTACAAATATATAAATCAAGGGTATATATTGCCAATTTTACATTCTTATAAATATAAAATATAACATTTCTATATAAATTATAAAAATATATATAAATGTTATAAAACTCAATTTTATTAAAACCCGACACATTTATCGTTATTAATCAACGATCGACGCATTATAAAACAATTACGTTATATATTTAAAGTAAATTATCATCGACTAGCTTTTGAAGAAACTTAAAATCTTATCGTATCACGTTACTAGGGAATTTCATGTGAGGGGTTTCATTTAAGTATACGTTTTGATGAGTTTGCTGGATTTACGCTTTAAAGTGTCTTGGCTCCTCAAACGTTTACTACATGACCTCTGAATTATGATAGCCCAAACAGTGATACAATATTTCCATAAATCAAAGTAATATGTATGATTAAACTTCATAAAGTTTTGAAGCTTAAAAAATCAAACTAAGACTTGACATATTACCCTAGGTTGCGTGACGAGGCCATTACTTTCATTTGATATACTTTTGCCATCAATCAGATTTCCCTGTTAAGATCAGTTCATAACCTCGCATTTTAAAATTTTGAAATATTTCATAAACCCGTGAGGGGGATACATGCTATAAACCATGAATACAAATATTTTTCCAACTGTATGCTATCCTGATGCATTATTGCCTAAGTTCCTACTTTTGCCATTAAGACCCCACTATCATGAACCGTTAATTACTCTTCGAAGTAAGCGCGAATGCTGTGAATAGATCTTTTTGGGACTGAACTCCCCCGTTGGTATACCTGTACTTTTGGTAACCAAACGCACTTCATTTGAGTAAACTATGCAGGTGTTTGGCAAAGGCACCCGTTGAGGCAACTACTTGTGATTATTGATTATCTCAAGGCTTCGATGTCATGAGCTTAGGGCAATAATACCATTTTCTATGATAATTGTATCTACATTGCAATTATTACTATTATGGGTGTATAACAACGTAACCCACTGTTATGATGACTTGTATTCAAACTATTTATCATAAACCTATGAATTTCACTCAACCATTGTGATGATCTTTTTAGCATGTTTATCTCAGGTAATTGAGCAACTTATGGCATGGAGTGGCACAGACTTGAAGATGGTTAAACTATTATCATTCAAACTTTATGTTTCTAGATTTTGGGATCTCTCTTTTGTAAAACTCTGATGAATAAATGAATGATAACTAAATTTTCCAAAAATGTCTCAACGAGTCGTTTTCTATGATTATGACTGTTGTATTATGAAGTAATACCTCAGATTAGCTTCCGCTGCTATATTTGTTAAAATGGGGGTGTTATACAAGGGGACAGAAGGTTCGCTTGTTATAGAAGCATAAATTGGCGGACACATGATCCATTTCATGTATGTAGACGGGGGTTCCTCAACAGAAGTGCTCTACGAGCACTGCTTCAATCGGCTCCGACTGGAAATCAAGAGCCAAATGATCCCGGCGACGACATCGTTAAGCAGTTTTAGTGGAGAAACTATATGGCCGCTGGGACAACTTAGGCTCTTGGTAACAATAAGAGATGCAGATCATTCTACAAAATCATGGATGAATTTCATGATTGTAAGGTCATTATCACCGTATAATGGTATCATTGGAAGGTCTGGAATAAGAGAAATTCAAGCAGTACCATCCACGGCCCATGGAATGCTTAAATTCCTGGTCAATGGAGGAATAGTCACTATCCGTAGCACTATCTTGATACTCGTTGAGTGTGCCACGGTGACCACATCATCTAAGGAGACACTCAAAGAGGCTGAAGTCCGTCATGAAAATTTTAAAGTAGCTCTACATCCGAATTTCCAGGATCAGGAAGTGGCAATCAGAAGGACGCTATCTGTAAAAGGACGGACAGAACTATGCTCACTCCTGAAGAAAAACTTGGATATATTCGCATGGCAGCCATCAGACATAACAGGAGTACCGTGATCAATAGCTGAACATCGGCTCAATAGTCAGGAAGGATATTCGCCCGTTCGATAAAAGAAAAGGGGCCAGGCCCTAAAACGTGCCAAAGCCATCCAAGCGGAGGTACAGAAACTAGTAGAGGCGGGGATCATGAGATAAGTTTATTATTATGATTGGCTGTCCAATCCAGTCATGGTGAAAAAGCATGACGATAGCTAGAGGATGTGCGTAGATTTCACGGACTTAAACAAGGCCTATCCGCAGGAATGTTACCCCCTTCCAGAAATCGACTAGAAAGTTAAATCTCTCTACGGCTACCCCTTTAAGTGTTTCTTGGACACTTACAAAGGCTATCACCAGATACAAATGGCAGAGTCAGATGAGGATAAAACTGCCTTCCACACCAGCCAAGGGGTATATTGCTATACCAAAATGCCTTTAGGCCTCAAGAACGCTAGCGCCACATACCAACGGCTGGTGGACAAAGCTTTTAACAGCCAAGTTGGTCAGAACATAGAAGTGTACGTCCATGAATTGGTTATTAAGAGTCACACAGAAACAGAAATGCTAAGAGATATCGATGAAATGTTTCATACGTTACAAAAAATCAACATGAAACCCCAAAAAATTTAGGTTTGGGGCAGTAGAAGGAATGTTTTGGGATACATGATTAGCCTAGAAGGGATAAAACCTTGCCCAGACAAAATAAAAGCTGTGTTACAACTCCCGTCCCCACGGATAATTAAAGAGGTCCAGAGCCTCAACGGGAAGTTGGCCAGTCTAAACAGATTCCTCTCTAAGTCAGCGGAAAAGTCATTGCCGCTATTTAAAACTTTGAAGAAGTTCATTAAAAAGAGTGACTTCCATTGGACACCAAAAGCAGAGCAAGCCTTCAAGAAACAGAAGCAGCACTTGTCGAAGCTACCCCTGCTGGTAGCACCTAAACCGAAGGAAGAACTGATTGTATACATGTCCGCCTCCCACAGAGCTATTAGTGCTATCTTGATGACTGAAAGGGGCACGATTTAGACGCCAGTCTATTTCATAAGCCGTGCACTGCATGGCCCCAAACTAAACTATACCCCAATGAAAAAGCTAATCCTAGCACTGGTTTTCGTAGCCAAGAGGTTACGAAGATATTTCTAAGCGCACCCTATCACAGTTATCATCGACCAACCCATCAAACAAATAATATCACGCCCCGATGTGGCTGGGCGAATACAAAAATGGAGCGTTATGCTAGGAGAACACAATATCACGTACCGGCCAAGGACATCCGTGAAAGGACAGATTCTAGCGAATTTACATGTCGAGAAGCCAGACGAAGCACCACCAGATACGTCAGTGATCGAAATCCCACAAGAGTTGTGGACATTATTTACAGACGGATCATCATGTGTTGATGGATCAGGCGATGGCCTAATACTGACAAGCCCGGAGGGAATGAAGTTTACCTACGCGCTAAGGTTTCAGTTCACTGCTTCTAACAATGAGGCAGAGTATAAGGCACTAATAGCTGGCCTTCAGATAGCAGCGCAGATGGGGGTGCGCAATGTGCATGTGAGTGTAGATTCTAATCTGGTGGCAAACCAAGTCCTAGGGACATACGTCGCCAAGGAAGAAAATATGGTCAAGTACCTTGAGAAGGCTAAAATCCTGATCAATGGCTTCGCTAACTTTTCCATAAGCCAAGTCCCAAGAAGTAAATAAGAAAGCGGATGCCTTAAGCAAAATCGCGTCAACCAGCTTTGCGTACTTATCGAAACAGGTCTTGGTCGAAGTACTTAAGGAGAAATCCATACAAGACGAGGAAGTTGCAACAGTAGTAAAGGAAGAGGGACCAACATGGATAACCCTGATAATGGAATATTTAAAAGATGGGACCCTTCCCGGTGATAGAAAGGAGGCAAGCAAACTTCGTATCAAGGCAAGACAGTACGAATTATTGTAAGAGGTTCTTTACAGGCGGTCATCCTAAAGCCATGGCTAAAGTATGTTGGACCACTCCAAGCGGATTATGTGGTCTGAGAAATTCATGAGGGGTCGTGCAGTATGCACGCAGGACCACGGTCTGTGGTGGCCAAGGCCATGCGATTGAGATATTATTGGCTAACCATGCATCGAGATGCACGAGATATGATACGCATATGTAACGACTATCAAATACATCATCTCGTGCCAAGAAACCCCCCAACAGTCGCTAACCCCCATCACGGCTCCATGGCTATTCTATAAGTGAGGAATTGACATAGTTGGTCCTTTCCTAGAGGGACCAGGAAAGGTCGATTTTTTTATAGTCGTTATGGATTATTTTACGAAGTAGATAGAGGCAAAAGCCGTGGCGACAATCACCAGCAATCAGGTGAAGAAGTTCGTGTGGGACAACATAGTATGCCACTTCGGTCTCTCAGGAGAAATAGTCTCGAACAACGGTAAACAATTCAGCGATAACCCGTTCAAGGATTGGTGTGAAAAGTTGAATATCACACAACGCTTCGCCTCAGTGAAACATCCACAGTCCAATGGACTCATGGAAAGAGCAAACTGGAGCTTGGGTAAAGGAATCAAATCCCGCCTAGGTGAGGGAAATAAAAATTAGATAGAAGAACTTCCCCCATGTCCTTTGGGCCCATCGTACAATGATTAAGTCAAGTCATGGCGATACCCCTTTCTCCTTGACTTATGGAACGGAAGTCGTCAAACCGGCAGAAATCTGAATGCCAACGTACCGCACCGCGGTAGTAGACGCCGTACACAATAATGAAGAGTTACGGCTAAATTTGGACTTACTGGAAGAACGGCGTGAACGTGCAGCAATTCGTGAAGCCAAGACAAAATTGAAAATGACAAAGTATTACAACGCTAGGGTCCGTGGTGTTACTTTTAGACCCGGAGACTTTGTTTATCGTAGTAATGAGGCAAGTCATGCTATGGATAGGGGAAAGTGATATGTGAGAAATCACATATCCTTTTTATATCAAAAATGTCCCTAAAAAGATAAAATTGCGCATAAAATGCTTGTATATTGCTTGTTTTGTCTTTGTGATTGTGTTGGTACGGATGTTGCAAAAATCATAAGAAAATGGTCAAATCTGGACAAACACGGACACGGGAATGGAAAGAGTACAAAGAGCCAGGGATTTGATTGCTAAAAGGTCAAAAAGTCAACTCAAAGTCAAACTTGGTCAACTGGTCAACCACAAGAAAACAAAACCCCAAAACTTACCAAAACAGTCCCTTAAGTATAACCATTTTACATAAAAAAAACCCCTAAAACCCTAACATCGTTAAAGAAATAACGGTCGTTACCCTTTCAAATAACCCAAGCCCAAACAACCCCGGCCCATTTCCTTTTGTATAAAACGAGCCCAAGTCAAACCAAATAAAACCAGTCAACACCCAAATTACTACTAACCCACCCCTAACAGCTTTTCCCGCCAAAAAGCAGGAAAGTTTTTTTCACCAAATTTTCACCCACACTCCCCTAACCCAAGGTTAAACCATGATTCTAACAACTGGGTTGTCTTAACCCAGTTTGTTAGAGGTCACATCACACAAACCCGCTCCTCCAAAGGACACG
>BQNB010136994.1:2937-15346 GCA_026074375.1 Tanacetum coccineum
TGGGATGTTGTTTAACATCTTGGTTCTCGAAGAAATAACCCGCTCTTGCTATATCCACTACCGAAGCCGAATACATAAGCGCCAGAAAGGCTTGCCAACAAGCACTATGGACGAAACAAGCTCTTATCGACTACGACATTCGACTCGATGACGTCTTGATCTTGTGCGATAATAAAGGCGCGGTTAACCTTAGCAAAAACCCAGTGCAACACTCTCGAACTAATGTCTAGAAAGGACATATCTCTATTGAAAAAGCGTCGTCCGTCGACAATATCGCCGACATTCTCACTAAACCCCTTAAACGTGAATAAACTATCTACGTCTTGGTTTAGGAATGATGGAACACATTTCAAAAATCACTCTTCTTTTCTTCTATCTCGATTCTAGTCCGTGTTCCACTCCGTGTCATGACAACTTAATTACTTCATTTGAAGTATTTTAAGTATTTTTAATTCGCGAAATACAAATTAAAACGTCACTCCTTTTGTAAATTTTAGTCAAAATTCGAGTTAAAAACCATCTGCTGATGGCGGCCCTATGATTTAATCAGGCGGTCCCCTAATTGATATGGGACCGCCACCAGAAAACACTTATGTTTGTCATCCCATTTTTGTTAAATAGAAAAATAAACACCCCTTCTCCTAAAACTTCGAGCGACGAAACACAACCAAAACCCACCAAATCCTAAAATCAAACTCTAAAACTCAAATTGAAGATCAAGTCAACACCAATAATCAATCCTAACATCATAAAGATTATCATTTGTAAGTCATTTCATCTATTTCCTTTGCAATTTGTGTCCAGGGTTCATATTCAACACAAAATCAAAATTGGGCATTTTTCATTTTTCTTTCAATTATGTGCAATTAGAACTATAATAACACAATGTATAACTAATATGCTTCTTGTAGACATAAGATTTGTGTAATTGAGTATGTTTGTCAAAATTTTTGATATGAACAAAAACCCTAATTTTCTTTTGAAATTACTCACGTTAGGAACAGCATAAAAATGTTTTAATGCATTGTTAATACCCTCTAAAAACGTTTTTTCATTCATGCATGATGATCTCATGAACAAAATTTAAAGTACATAATTCATATGTATTTTTCAACATGTTTAGATGAGCAAAATTGAATTAAGAAGCATTTGGGTTAACTCCATAAGGTTTTGATTTTAGAGTCAATTAATCGTTACTCATATTTATTACATATAGGCACACACAGGCAAAGTCAATAAATTGACATAAACGAGCACATAATAGTAAAATCCTTAAATAATATTTTAATAAGGAGGGTGACAACCTCGACAAAACAACGGTGACCTTACAAAAAACACTAGAAGTTTACATTCCAAGAATGTCCATTGAATACAACGAACCACTAAAATGTTCTTTTGAATTCTTTGAAAATCATTACATTCACGAAGGACAGGTAGTTGATCTGAGCTTTGAAAATTTGGTCTATGTTAGGTCCATGTTTAGTCATATTGGGTTTGAGTGTCTTCTCGAAATTAATGAACAAATCGTTCCTCATTTCATTCAATACCGTATCAACTATGATTCGGAAGGTAAAATGTTTGTCGATTTTTTCATCAAATCAACCTCTATATTCTTTTTACTCCATGAATAATTCGGTCAAATCCTTGGTATCCCTTACAAAGTTGATTGCTCTTTTTCTGACAAGTGGTCACTTGAAGACTTGCCATATAGTGTTCCAATGGGTGGTCCTTATCAAACTAATCCTCCTTCTCCCGATGACATCAAACTCCTTTTTCAAAATCGAACGACGATGTGTTGTCACTCGCATTTACCGCCAAGATCAAGAGATAGTTGTTGAGGATAAACAAATCTTGACTTAGAAATCATCGACTTTAAAGAAGACATTATGGGTCGACAAAAATTCGGGAAATGTCTTATTGTCTTGAGTAATTTGGAGAAACCAATCATGTCCCCCCCCGCAGTCCTTGTGTCAAATGCACCCCCCCTCCTTTGTATGCTACCTCTACACAAAAACAATCTTGCTTACTTCATTGCTAAAGAACTAAAAACATCAAATAACGATCACTTATTATAGCATCATTTATCCATGTAAATTACACCATTTTGTATAATTATGCAAAAAAGTGCTTCATTGTATATATAATAATTGCAGAAATTATAGGAGTACATGGTGGAACGATAAGCTAATAGTGCAACTGCATTTTGGAGCTTAAACAAAGAATATGAAGAAACTGACACTGACCATCCTATACTGTATCCATCAAAGAAGATTACGGGCGTATTTGTGCTTGCACTTCAACAAGAAAACCACGAAGACAACAAATCAATACACCAATCCAGGAGATCCTCCATAACGTCGTATACAATAATAAAGTAATAAAATATTCTGGAAGATATCCCGAACCGTGGTCCCTACACCAAGAAATCCCCGATACTCCGTAACCAACCAACCCTCTCGATACGCCGATCCAACCCTACTCGATCCGCCGTTTCGACCAAAATCCAGACAGTAAAATAGAAAACCTAAAAACGGTTTTCAGTGTACTTGAATCATATTTCGATACCTTAAACCACAAAAGTAGATTTACAGAAGACAATGAATAGGCACAAGAGGTCACGAAAAGGCTATTTAATTCATAGGAATAGAATGGGTTCACCTTGTAATCACCTATACTCTAGTAATCGTGTTATTATTTTTGGTATCATTCGTTTAACTCGGTTAGTTTACCTTGGTTGACTTAATACTACCCGTATTGATTATGAGATTTAAAGGCTAATACATGTTATGAATATTTGAATGTTTGGTTTTGTTTATATCGCTGCTAAATTTATCGTTATTGCATTGTTTTATGTTATCAATTTATCCTTGTTTACAGTGCTTTTGTTATTCACCTAACATTAAAGTGATCTAGGTGATACAGACCAAGTTTATTCTAGATGTTCGGTATGGCTCTCCATATAGTGATTTATATATCTAGATCAATAGGATCACAAATAATGCCCTATCTTTGCCTTTAGATTAGTGAGCTTAGCTGGACCAGCAGGTGAACCTGGGATCAACGAGTACGTTCTTAGTCAATTGGTAAAGACTTGGACAGTGGACTACTAGTAGTATAAATTTTCATGAAGCAGTAAGTGGATACAGTCTCTATGAGCTAAGGTTTTAATAAAAATATCATTATTAATCTCCTAAGATAGATTATAAACCTCGAATAAGATGCTTTAATATGCGAATGCGTTTAATTGTGACGAGAATTCCTACGCGTCTTTGGTTTTAGGAAGGAAGTACCTACCGCCCTAAATCTGGAATGACATGGTCGCCTTAAAGATAAGCCCCCATTGCAACTAAATAACAAACCAACGTTTTAATTAGGATTATCATGGTTAATATAGTTATCTTATATTTGGCTAGACCGCTCCTTCAATCTTTTTGTCTGATTGCGTGCATGTGTTTTTTTTGGTCTTTAAATTGGATCAAGTTACCACCACAAAAACCCGTGTCAGACTCTCAGAACTGAAAAACGCCTCCTTAACGGTTTAGAATTAGAATGTAACATAGGTTTTAGCATAGGTTTACATAAGATAGAATTAACATAGTATTTTAAATTAACTTAGTTTAATAACAAAAATATTGATAAAAAAAAAATAAAGTTCTCCGCCATTAGTGTGATCGACACTTTACTTAACCACGAAACTCCATCTGATATCGGGGAGGGGAGGTAACGCCCTTTAAAGTGTTTTTTTAGTAAATCGGCAAAATATAAATTGCAAACTTGAAAACAATAAATAACACCAACACACGACACACAAGTTTGGCTGCCTTTGCCGGGAAGTGAAATTTTAATCTTGATTTTTATTTAATATTTTGGTTTTTTTACATTAGATTAACTTATCCCCTAGGATTAGTGTAATTTAGATTAATTAGTGTAATTTAGATTAGTATGAAATTCTTGTAAAATTATGTATATTTTTGTTTTGCTTGTTTTATTAGTGGTGTCTGTATGGTGTGTTTTAAATTGTTTTTCAATACATTGTTTCTAGATCGATAACTTGATACGTGGCTTATTCACAACTAATATGATACGGTGTATCTAAACTTTCTTATCTCATACAAGCGTATCCATTCAGTAGACTGATACAACGTATTCAGATCAATTGAATATGGCGTATCGTTCGTCTGATACAGCAGCATAAGCATATTCTTAGTATTTAATTCTCATGCTTGATTTTCCATCTCTCTTCTGAGCAAATCCTGCTGATATTTTTACCTTTGTTACAGGTCGTGCTAATCACAGAATTTTAAAGATACGAAAAAAGTATAACTTAACAAATTTAAAAGGACTGCATGGAAAAAACTCAAGCCGAAACAAGTCTAACTAAACCAAACACACTGAAAATGAGATGAATATTATAAGCTCAGCTAGGAGATTATTAGAGAAATTACGAAGTAATCAACTCAGTGGAATGTTATGAATAAGACGTGGACTACCACATTGTCTAAAGTTCTTGAAATACTTGATTTAATTAAAATTCCTAATGTGGACACCTATTAACTATGCATGAAGGCTTTTCCTCTCTCACTGTCTGATGATGCAAGACGATGGTGGATAGATGAAGGGGATGGTAAAATCATCACTTGGGAAGAACTAGTTGAGAAATTTTTCTTTAAATTTTATCTCCTATACCGTGATGGCAAAGATGAAATGAAGGATACAGGGTGATAACAGGGGGTTGATCTACTTGAAATTCAAATCCTCCGAGTGAATTCAATTAATTTCAAAAACCATAGGAGAGTAGATGAAAGGACTAAAAAAGCATTATTGACTTCTTGGATGAATGGAAGTTGGAATAAAGAACCAATGGATGGTATCGTATCAAGCGATGATGAATGAGAGGAATCTGACTATGGAACCCCTCCCACACTTACACTAATGCTAATCACTCGCAAGCCTTATTTGGAAGCTCATGAAGAAAAAAAGATGGCATTGGAAAATAGGATGAATGGAGACCCAAAAGAACGAAGGCAACAATAGTAAATTATAAATTAATCCAAACAAAGCGCTCGAATCTAACAATAAGAATGATGAGCACCCTAATAAAAGGGTGTGCAAAGCCGAGAAGTTTGAAGCTACAAAGTATTCGTATGGTGACCTAACTAATAATACATTGTGCATAAAATCATGCAGGAGCGAAGAAAAAAAAAGTATTTGTGCCACAACCTACGCAAGAAATTTATTTAGAAAAAGGACAAGGGCTGGACCATGACACGCAAACATAGATTAAAAGAAAGCTTAAGAAAAAAAGTACTAACTTTAAAAGACATAGCTGAAAAAAAGTGCTTCATTGAAGAACAACCCCTGACAGTATTTATTGTATTTTTATCAGAGTTATTTGTGTCTTCCCATACATCAATACGTGGTAATCCGCCTCACATACCATAAAACACATATTAAATTTCTGTAGATGTCATCCTATTATTTTTCTGCATTTAAAACTTTATTGTCAGCTTTGTCTATACGGCGTATTCATTATATAATACGACGAAATAGGCAGACAGAACGAATAGAAACATATATGCAGGTCTTATCTATACGCGTAATCCAGGTTTTAGGATACGGCGTATTGACTGCCTGTATAGTTGTTTTTATTTTATTAACCGTAGAATACCCGAGATAGGATTTTGCATGTTTTTCCTATATTTTGCACAGGGCCTCGCTGGAAAGAAATCGACAAAAGTTGGTGAAGTATCAATAAACTCTGGAATTCTTGCTCATAAAATCAACAGTGGAGAATCTACCGAGCAAAACATCAGGGGATTTCTCCATTCTACTTCTTTATTTTCTTTTAAAATGATTTATATCTATACAACGAGGAAACGTATTGTATAAATTAAGTGGGGGGAGGGAATTAAAACGTTACTTGTCCTATTTTTCACATTAAAAATGCTTAAATTTTGCTCAAAATTAAAATTTTTTCAAACATACTTTTGTAAAATGCATATACATAACCACCACACTAACCCTTATTAGATATTGTGATGATTCCATCCTTATCCATTTTCCAAATATTAACCATAAAATCGACCAAAATATGAATGTGTCGTGATGTTTAGACCTTTAGAACTTGGCTTGGTATCTTAAATTATCGAGACGCACAAAAATGATGAACTATGGACTTAGATGGGATTAACTTGTTTTAAAATTGGTAAATTTCTTGGATTGCACCCAAAAGCCTACATATGTTGTTTTATTTACTAACTACACTGGTTAGTTAACCCGGTATAAACCCTTTGTTTACTCTCATTTTAAGAGTAAAATACCCCTAGAAAAACCAGTAGAGCCAATCATTTATGATAAACACCAACTATTTGTTTCGTTATACAACCTTACCCAATCACTAATAGATTAAGATCCATATTATAACAGTTGCTCTTGCTTAAAGTGTAAAGTATGTATTTCTTGTGTCTTGTGTCATTTTCTATCTCTAGTACGGTTGGGAAGAAAAAAATGCACATTGCAAATGGGAATGTAAAAAGTAGTCAAAACTCATGTATTTTTACTACCATCACAATTATTGGTACGTCCGAAGAATAAAGAATTATTGAAGAAATTATCTGGAGTTATTATGATCGTGAAGATGGTGAAATTCAAACAGAATTCGTAGTATTGTATTGTTTATAAAAAAAATCTAAAAATTAGAAAATTGCAACAAAAAAGAGGAGGAAAATCTGAAGATAGTCGGTTCGTTAAAGCTTAAACCGATGATATTATTTGAAGGATCGATTATTCGTTGATACGTGGTTATAAATCAACGATGTAAAGTTTGTATAAAGTGGTAGATATCGCTACTTGTCTTTGTAAAAGTATGTATAGTATAGGATGATTAGGAGTTGACCGTTACGGGAACGCCGACTTAGGTTGTTATTTTTGATCTATGATCAAGATGTTTATGTATATAGTTGTGTCTTTATCATAGGAACGGTCAGAAAAAGTATCTAGTAACTTGTGCCTTATTTGTTTAGACTTAATCTATTTGTTTTATAAATTTTTATTTAACAATAATTATTTCCTTTTCCTAATCACTAAACCTTAGGTTTTATTCGAATGAGGATGCGAGCAATCACATGTGTCTATTCCGTCATTACGGCCATGTATGTGTGGTTTTGTCCGCCTTGTTGTTTTATTAGTTTTTGTTGAATATTATAGAGATCCTACCTTATATCAGAACGTGTCCTACTCTTTATCTTATCGAGTTAAGGTTTGTAATGCAGTCAAATGTGTCTAACCCATCTATGGGTGTATAATGTATGGTCTTTGTCAACCTATTCTGTAATGATTATATCGGTAGAGCATAGTAAAGTGATCAAACCCTTATAAGCCTTATAAAATAAAAACTCAATTTACCTCTATAAACGTGTTACTCCTTAGCTTTAGTGGTGGAGATGTATATCCTTGCCAAGCCTATGATAGAATACTCGTCACGACCGAGCAATTGAGCAAATTAGTTACATGTTTACCCACAATGATTAGTTGAGTGATTTGAGTGTCTTTAATCTTCCTATTTTGGTGAGGTGTTTGGTTATGTACTTGAAATTAATCAAATAAATGCCTTAACGGAAAATTCCTATACGGATACATTTTTATAAACTTCTAAAGGCTACTTGAGGACAAGTAGGATTCAAGTGGGGGGGATATTTGATGACATCAAATAACGTCACTTTTATAGCATCATTTATCCCATGTAAATTACCTATTTTGTATAATTATTGCAAGAATTGTTACTTAATCGTTTATATTTAAGAATTGCAGTAATTACGGAGTACTTGGTGAAGATTGGCTAAAAGGCACGCATTCTAGAGCTTAAACGAATAAATATGAAGAAACTGACTCTGACATCCCATACCCCATATCCATCAAAGAAGATACGGCGTATATGTGCCTGCACTTCATAAGAAACCACGAAGATACAAAATCCAATACGCCGTATCCAGGAGACATCCATACGTCGTATTCAATATAAAGTAATAAAATATTATGGAAGATATCGAACGTGGTCCCTACTCCAAGAAACCCCCGATACACCGTATCCAACTCTCTCAATACGCCATATCGGCCAAATTACAGACAGTATAAATAGAAAACCTAAAAATGGGTTTTTAGTGTGCTTGATCATATTTTCGATACCTTAACCACAAAAGTCGATTTTCAGAAGACAAGAAGAGCAGAAGAGGTCAAGCAAAGCTATTAATTCCATAGGAAACACCTTGTAATCTCCTATACTCTAGTAATCATTTGATTTTTGGTATCATTCGTTTAACTCGGTTAGTTTACCTTGGTTGAATTATTACTCTTGTATTGATTATGATGATTAAGGGCTAATACCCTTGGGTACTAGCCATGATTTAATGAGAATTTGAATGTTTTGTTTTGTTTTATATCGACTAGCTTAATTATCGTAATGATGCTTGTTTATTTTACTATTTTTACACTTGATTTACGTGCTTATTTGTATGCACCTATCATCAACGGATCTAGTGATACCGACCAAGTTAGCTAAAGAAGCCAGGATGGCCCCATAAGTAATTAACAATTATCTAATCAATATGTCCACACATAATGCCCTATCTTTGTCTTTAGATTAGTGAGCTTAGCTGGACCAGCCGGTGAACCTGAGATCAACGAGTACGTTCTTAGTCAATTTGTAAAGAGTTAGACAGTGGACTACTAGTATATAAATTGACATTAAGCAGTAAGTGGGTAAAGTCTCTATGAGCTAGGGTTTTAATAAGAACACCATTATTAATCTCCTAAGACACATTATAATTAGCAAATAAGATGCTTTTTGAGGATGCGTTTAATTTTGATAGAATTCTACGTGTCTAGGTTTTGGGAAGAAGTACCGCCTAAATCTTGGAATGATATGTCGCCTCGAGATAAACACTCATTGCACTAAATAAGCAAACCAACGTTTTAATTGGATTAGTCATGGTTAATACATTTTTCTTATATTTGGCTAGACCACTCTTCTATCTTTTGTCTGTCTGCTTACATGTGTTATTGTGTCTTAAATTGATCTAAGTTACCACAAAATCCGTGCCAGTCTCTCAGACTGAAAAACCCCCTTATCCGTTAGAATTAAGATTAACATAGGTTTAGCATAGGTTTAATATAGAATAGAATTAACATAGTTTAAATTAACTTAGTTTAGATAACTAAAATATTGATAAAAAAAGATTAGTTCTCTCTCTTTGTGATCGACACCCTACTTACCATGAAACTCCATCTGATCGGGTACACTGCCCGTTAAAGTGTTGTTTTAGGTCAAGTTGGCAAAATATAAATTTAAAACTTGAAAACATAAATAACACCTACACGACGACACATCATAAACGAATGGAGTTTGTCACCAAACAAGCTCGGTTAATCCTACCCTATGGTATGTTGTTAACTCGCATGTTTGACCATGTCATGTTCGAAAATCCTGAGTTGTCAAACCATCTTTATGTCTTGTACGATCGTGTCATGTATCCTCTTGCCGCTCAACAAGAGCGAAAGACTCGAAAAGATTATGGCACGAGAAGAGGCCGTACCTCCACTTCTTCCTCATCTGCCTTCGGTCAACCATCCTCCTCTCATCCCAACGATGATGATAATGATGGAAATGACGAAGGAACCTCGCGTGCAAGCACTCCTTCCCCTACTCGTTTTGTCAACTCATTGACAAATGAGGTTCCTCGAGTATTTCAAACCCACCCAATATTGACCCAAACATGCAACCTTTCTATACTCGTCAAATCGAAATAATAAACTGTCAATTTCAATTGCGAGATGAGCAACGTGGTGGAATAAGGTCAATCAGGAAAAGTCTCAAGAATTTGTTGAGAGGGAAGTAGAAGATGTGAGCAATTCGGATAATTGCTATAAGATAATTTAATTACTATTGCTACTTAATTATGATTGTTGGTACTTGTCTTTACTATCTATGCTTTGGTACTTTAACTTATATTATTAGGTAGGATTTTTAGAAATTAGTTTGGGCAACGTAGTTTGCCTTGGATGATCGTTCCATTTTATCATCCTAAACTTATTTTCATGCTTTTGCCACTCTATGCTATTTGTTAACTTTATGCTATTATGCATTCTTATTTGTTTCATAGTCATATGCCTATAATTTCTTCCCAAATAGTATAGCTAGCCTTTTTGAAAAGCTTAAAAATATTAGATGATTCTTGAGGTAATAGATTTGACTGCAAAAGAATTTCTAAGATAACATGATTCGGCACATAATTGAAGGTTTGAAAACCAAAGAAAAATCTTTGTTTTTCCTAAGAACCGCTCCCATATATATCTAGGACCGCTAGCATATTTATGGGACCGCCATCAAGCATCACGAGATTTTTCACTATGTCTCTCCTAATTTTCTGTGCAGTTGACTATCCACTGATACGTAATTTCTTTTAAATAAAAACTACGTCAGGTTTTACATTTATAAAACCCTAACTACCTTGACTATTCCTACGCACTAAAGAGCAGTGTACCCTATCGTGTATAGTATAGTGATTAGTAAGTATGAGTGTCGACCCAAAAATGGTGTGGAAACTAGAAGGGGGGTTGAATAGTTTACACGTTTGTTTTACGGTTTAAAAGTTTACTTTCAAAATGTACAGATCCGAGTTATATGTTCAATCAAATCACAATATGAAGAAGCAATAACTATCTAAATGAAAACTAAATAACAATAATAATAATGTAAAAGGATAAGGAAAGAAACAACCAAACCAAGACATAGAGATTTTATAGTGGTTCGGCTACGAAGCACCTCTTCGCCTTACTCCACTCCCCGAATATCCTACTCGAGATTTCACTATGTCAACAAGCTCCCTTTAGGCGGAGAAAACCGTTTTAAACGTTCGCTTACGTTATTTTTATAACACTAAGCTAAATGTCGAGTCTTAATCTTAGCTAGAACCAATCTACCACTTCACAAGATATACATACTCACAAGGTCTACACTATCGGATCTACACAATATCTGAATCACACAAATACACAAGATAAATACAATAGAGTTTTGGTACTTAAAAGAAAAGAGGATAGATCACTAATTAACACTTCATTTCTTGACGAATACGAGTGTTCTTCTCTTGCACTTGAATGAGAGGGAAGAGATGAGAAGAAGAGATTAGATCACTTGAAACAAGATCTAAGTATGTTAGTGATCAAGAGTTTTAGTGAGAGAAAGAAGGTTTAGAGAGAGAAAGAAAAAACTAAAAAAATTCGTGCAAAGAGGAATGATTTTTCTACTGGGAATGGAGCAATATTTATAGGCAGGGAATCCCAACGGCTATCTGGGGGCGGTCCTGGTGGTCCCTTATATATAATAGGGCCGCCGCCTAGACTCTGCTCCCTTTTTTGTCTTTTTGTGGAGAATGTTTTATCTGGTGTAAAAGCTTTTGTTTTGGGGAGAAAAGTATTTTTGAGAAAATACTTTTATAGAATTAAAAGTGAGGATTAAGACAAAAATATTTTCTTGATCACCAATCACGCTTAATTATTTTGTTTGTTCATACCTTAAGTGATCACTAATCTTAGAAATGAAATTTTACATTTAATAATTTGTAAACGTTTATTTTTATTGTAAACGTTTTTATATTTTGTTATTATCAAAACGTTGAGAGGTCGAAAAATATAAATAACGTTTTTAGGCATTATTTGTATTAACAATCTCCTCCTTTTTGATGATGATAAAATATAAACTCATTTTAAATAAAATTAAAGATGTCAAATTATTAAATGAGTTATGTTCTATTTCTCCCCCTTTTTGTCGAATTCAAAAACAATGATCATTGAGTTGTTAAAGGAAGAAAGAAATCGACGATATCAAGACTCCCCCTTGTTCGGGGCACCAAGGGATCGATCTTACGAAATTTTTTTTGCTACAAAACAAAGTTAGAAGTACAAGTGCAAGACAAATATCTTTCAAGTTAACACATAATATATATAAATTATCAAAAGAAGAGTTTCATTCCACCAACAAGAAATTCATACATTAGCACATCCAATTAATACATTCATGCAAGATAAAACTTGAACTAATACAAGATAAAGAGGAACAATACTACATAAGTCTTAAATGATTCATGATTCATAAAGAATGACTTTTTAAGCAAACGTTTTAGGGTTTCACGTTTATGAAAACAGTTAGATATTTTTAAGGTGGAGGTGGAAAGTGTGAAGTGATTGCGGTAGTAAGAAGATATTCAAGATGAGTAAACATGCTATTCATCTCATCTTTTAGGGTGAAAAAAAAGGTTTTGGTTATGAGAACAACAAATGCAAGTTGACCCATGATAGTCATGATAGTTGTAGAAAAAAGGATGACCCATGATAGGTGGTTGAGGTTGTGGTT
>BQNB010136995.1:0-17920 GCA_026074375.1 Tanacetum coccineum
CGTAGTCTATCTTTTCTTCGTGTTATTTGTTTTGTAAATCATTCTCGTTAACCATCATGGGAGACGCGAATCCTATCCGTACTCTTAGAGATTATTCCAGACCTAGCCATGAGGGCTACAAGAACACTATTAAACTCCTCGAAGGAAACAATGTGGTACCTCTTCAGTCCGATACCATTCGGTTGGTGCAAAACGGATGCTCATTCAACGGACTTTGGTCTGAGGATCCAAACCAACACCTTAAGGATTTCTTAAAACTTGTGGACTCACTTGGCCTTGACGGTGCAAATAGGGAAAGAATACGCTTGCGTTTATTTCAATTTTCCCTTCGTGATCAAGCTAGCAATTGGCTTGAACGTCTTCCAGCAGGATCCATCTCCACATGGGAGGATCTTACTACTCGTTTCCTTGCTCAATTCTTTCCACCGGGAAGGATGCAAAACTCTGCAATGACATCCTTATGTTCCAACAACATCAAGGAGAGTCTCTTTCTGAAGCATGGACTCGTTTCAAGGACTTACTCCAAAAAGTCCCTCATCGTGGCATCGATTGTTGGCTTTTAATCCAAATATTCTATGATCATATCTCTTTCCATCTTAAGTGTGAAATTGACCGCGCCGCCGATGGTAAACTCCGCGATAAGAACGCCGACGAATCCTGGGAAATCATTGAGAACCTCGCTCTCTACGACCATGAGAGATGGAATGATTCAACAGAATTTGTCAAACTGGTCAAGGCTATTTCTATGCCTCAAGGCACTTCAAAAATGCCCGACCGAATACTTCTTGAGCTTGAAGATCAAATCAACTTTTTGCTAAAGGGACCACGACCAACACTTAGACCAAGCCCAACACACGTTCCGCAAGCATACGTTGAAGCAGTTTCCTCAACCCCCCATCTACGAAACCAAAGTGAACCACCAAAGCAGAACCCTTTCACTTTTCGTGAACGAACCGGTCTATACCTATAGCCCCAAGCATTAGAAACCACTTTTGAGGCTCGGGTACGAGACTACATGGCAGCACACGTCGAAAGAATAGAGAGGTTCGAAAACACCATCTTTAAACAGTGTGAAGTGGTCAATGACAGAATGACAGAAATGTTCAGACTTTTTAAGGAACTCTCAACCAGCCGAACTCCGAAAAAGGTATTAATTAAAGAAGAGGCTAGGCACCCCATTACGAAGAACATAAATTCCATCTCCATCATCCGAGTAGAGGAGGAAAAAACCATAGTAAACAATAGGGCAATCGTTGAAAGCATAGTGGAGCCTAGAAAATCTGAGGAAGAAGAACCTCCTAAGAAAGCTTCCGTGATGAACAAAGTAGAAAGAAGGGTGGATGATGAACCAACCAAAAGTGTAAGGGAGAACGTCACAAAGAATGAGGAGGAAGAACCGGCAGGAGTCTCTAGTTCCCATACTATAGGATATTACCTGAAACATAGAATCAATGAAAAATTAATCAAAGGGCTTGTGGAAAATCAAAAGTTCAATGACTCCCTGTCAAGAGTCCGAATAGGAAAAATAAAATGGAAGACCTATAATTTATCACCTAGGAGGCCTATTTATGAAGCAATCCTCAAGAAAAAGATAACAAAGAAGGATGACATTGGAGGAAATTTTGAAATACCCTGTAACATAGGAGGTCTGAAACGCATAAACGCCCTAGTAGACCAAGGATCCGACGTGAACGTCGTGCCCCTCTCCACCTACGTGAAACTAACTGGCAAAAGACCCGCTAAGACAAACGTTAGACTGTCCCTAGCCAGTTATTCATATATCTATCCTTTAGGAATAGTAAAGGATATATTAGTTGATGTTGTTGGTTATGTGTACCCCATGGACTTCGTGATTTTAGACATAAAGGAAGACGAAAAGAGGCCTTTTATCTTAGGAACACCATTCCTGACAACGGCTAAGGCCGTGATTAAGTTCGATAAGGGCACCATAACTCTAAGATCTGGAAAAAGTAAGATAAGTTTTCATAGGATAAATCCCTCTGTAAGGTCGAGAAGGGGATTAAGAACGATATAGAGCCTATAGCCCCCACTATGACTGTAAATAGGCTAGTCTTGGAATGGGAGGAAAAGATAAAACTTCACCAAGAAAAGGATGTTGATGTTCGAACCACAATAGCAGGAGCATATAAACTTCAAAAATGAGCATCCCGCTCTTGTCAAAGTAGAAAATGAGATGGATGATGAAGGAGAAGTCACGTAAGGACGTGTGACTTTGAGTCTAGCTACAAGACTCATAAATATTAGAAAAGCGGCTTCTTGGAGGAACCCCATATGTTTTTTTCACGCGTGTTTTGTGAGTGTCATTATGTTTTAATTCTTTATTGTTTTTTTTATATTGTTTGATTCTTTTTGTAATCATGTTTGTTTGTAACTTTGTCTTATCTACCATCAAAGGTTTTTTGCACAAATATTCAGTACCATATTCAAACATGTAAAAATAATTTTGTTTAGATTATTTCGCATGTCAGGTTTCGTAGGGCAGTGTGTTTTTGAGTCATGTGATTGTAATGATTAATCCAAGGTTTTTATGCAGTGTTTTCTACAGATATAACTAATAAAGTTCCGTGCAGGAAATTTCTCATTAAAAACGAAGAGGAAATCTTCATAGTGCGTGGAGACGGCGTCGGGATTAAACCCGATGGCGTCGCGTCTCCAGCAATGTGAAGATTCAAAAATTTTCAAGTATTTTTGAAAAATAAAATGTGCAATATTTAAATTTTGTAATTTTGTTGAAAACCTACAGAAAACTATGATTATATCATCGATTTCATCCTATCTTTACTGCTTTCATAGAGTCAACCCTAAAGTCTCGTTGTATATATCATATCCCGCCGATTTTATGCTTGGTGTAGTTGTCTTTGTCTTTGATTTACATGTTATATTTGTCGAGAAGAAGCTTGGAAGTTCTTAGGAAGTTTCATTGGAAGACTCTTGGAGGACGATCTAACCAGTTATCGCATGTTTCTTCTGCATTATTGAGCAAACCAGGGGAGTACTAGTTTCTTTTATTTGTTTTCTTTTCCCTTTATTCGTTTTTACGGGTACTTTTAAGAACATTGGGGACAATATTCAACTTAAGTGTAGGGGAAAATAAGCCTTAGAAACTATTCCTTCAATTGTCATTTGCTTTGTCCTTAAAATGATGGGTAATATATCGAAACATATCATAAAAAGGTAATTTTGACCAAAATTTTTATGACACACACCGACGAAAACCGAGTATTAATAACGTCTCATGGATAGGAATGTGTATGACTAGCACAAAAACCCTCAAAATTCCACCTCAAAAATGTGAGGTTCACCTTTAGATCTATAGAAATTCGGGTATCCGTTTTCGATACCAAAGATAGTTTATACCTTTAGCTTGTTCGAGTTGAAGAGTGAGCAGTCATATGTGTTTATTCCGTCGTTACAAATGTGTACGTATGGTCTTTGTCGCCTTTTCTGGAGCATTGGTATTGGTATTAAATTATATGAGTGTACCGATAATATATTAAATTCTAGAACTTGTTTTTGTGATGCATCCTGAGACCGCATAGTGAGTATTAGGATTTGCTAGATAAGTGGCATTAGGATTAACCCATGTTTTAAACATGTAATTGTTATGATGGTCACCTCGATCATATAACTATCCCACACCCTTGCCATGCACTCATTTTTAGTGCAGGATACCCCTAGTATACCCCTCTGAGCCTATCCTTTTCATTTTTCTTCTATTTATGTATTACGGAACGACCGAAAGGGATTTCTAGGAATTCCTGAATAGACTATTCCGGAAGTTTGTAGTAGTTGAATTTTGTCACCCTTAAACCAATCGTTACACCCAATTCGCCTTAGCCTACCTTGTATGTACTCGCTTTTAGTACATTATTGTTTTAACCCAAGTTAATTATTAAGTACACGGTTGCTAAGTCCTTATCCTTGTAAATACAGTTTTGAGACGATTAGGATTCATGGTAGTATTTATTTCGCGGAAGAATGGGGAAGAAAAGTTAAGTTAATACCCCCATATGTTTGTCAAATAATCTCCATGTTATGTTGATCCGCCTCAATTCGGGTCATTAGTTAGATTGTAAATATCGAGTATATAAAAGTTTAAGTGTAGGGGTGTATCTATAAACCCCCATGATGTATTATATGTTTAAGCAATGGCAGGGCAAAAGTGTACAAAAAAATACGTATATAAAAAAGAGTGAAAAAAATATACGGGTTGCCATTTGCTTATGTTATGTTTATCATAGAGTCAAGAAAGGAAAAAGAAAGAGATGGATGTAGAGTTGTGTAGAGTTTGTATATCTTTGTTCGAGTCCTGGCTTAGCAACCAAATCAACGTGTATTCGTATAAATAATAGTTAACCATTTCACCCCAAATTCACCCAAAAGTCACTCCCCAAATGTATCTCATCCATTTCCGTTTCCATTTATGTTATCTTACACCTACACCCCAAAACCCTTTAAAAGACCTCTTTGACAGTAATGACTAGTACTTGCGCCTAGCAGTGGAGGTTTTGATCCGTTACCAAGCCTATGGTAATTTATATGTTATGACAGGTAATGAGTGTTGATTTTCCGTTTCCTATAGTTGTTATAATTTATTATACACCCGAGTGAAAGAGAGAATCCCACACACTTATGTGATATGCTAGTATATACTTTCGTGCTTTTAATTACGAAGTCTAGAAGGTTGTGTTGTAAAATGCTTTTAAAGAATAGGTTAAATGCCCCCAATATTGCTATTGTGTAGGTAGAAAAGCCCATTTGCTTAAGGACAAGCAAATCCCAAGTGTAGAGGTATTTGATGAGGTGTCATTTTATACACTTTTTCTGGGTCATTTAACCCCCTAAATCATGCAAATATGCCCATATTATGTGCTTAATTGTTTGTTTTCAAGTTTTTAGCACTTGGATGGTATTTAGAGGAAATACACGTGACTTGGGCTTATTTGGAGAAGAAACGGACAAGATTATGACTCTACACCAAGAATCATGAAGAATTGTGCATACAGAGCGTGGAGACGGCGTCGCATCTTGACAGCATCAGAGATCTAGCGATGGCGTCAAGATGTAGCCGACTTAAAGAGGATCTAGAATCATCCACGTGGCGACGGCGTCACAGACTTCAAAGCGAAGCTGTCACGTCGTTTTCACTATATATACAAAACTGATTTTAGGGTTTTAAGTGTGTAACTTTGTATAACTTTTGGGAGACGAACCCTAGTCATTCTAGCAGCTTTTTAGGGCCAAACCCTATTGTAACTACTTTCAATCCATTTTTTAATCAAGTAAGATTGTTTATCATTAATCATTCAATATGTACAATGATGTGAATTATATTTATGCTCTAGCTTTCTTTATAACAAGCTAGGATAAACCCTCCTTTGTATTTACTTATGATTGCATGAAACTTAGGTTGTAGATCCTTTAATGTTTGGCTATCTTGTGATGCATGTGCCGTTAGACCTTGATAAAACTAGCCATAAAATATAAATTGGCATAGACCATCTAGGGAAACCGTGATGTGTAGAAAGGATACCATCGTAACAGTCTCATACTCGACCCTTACCCCTAATAATGGTTGATCCCTCTTAAGATAGTTCACATGCATTTAATATACTCTTAGGGGCCTTGTAATAGTCTTCATACTACCTTACTTGTGCGTTGCCTAACGGAATATTAAATAGACGACATGTTTGTGTAATTCGTTCATAACTTAGGAAATGTTAAAAATAAAGAATCATAGATATGGTGGCTTGGTAACTCAAACCAAATGGTAGTCATGGTTAGAAGGAAAGTAAGAAAGGAGAGAGATGGATGGGAAAAACAACTAAAGAGTTGTGTGTAAAATGATTTCCAACACCCTCCATGTGTGGAAGAGGGTTAAATTAGTCCTTACATGCCGCATAAAACGGGCATATGGTGTAGGCCCCCACCCCTTTTTTTTTACACCAGTTGGGGGGTGTAAAGTACCCGCCCAATACCATAAGTCATACGATTACTGTTCCAACTACGAGCTATGCTAAATATGAAATACATGGGGTGACCGAGTCTTTTTCTTATAATCCTAACAATCTCCCCCTAAGGGAGGTCACCCCAAAAAATAAAATTTGAAATCTTTAAATATCCTAGCTTCTATGAGTTGATCTTTGAACGCTAGCCACGTAGTCTTTGATTCTTCAAGTGCTATCATTGTACGAGAAAAAAAAGAATTTAAGGAGGGGGGGGGGGGGGGGGGGGAAAAAAAAAAAATTAAAAGGGGGTAAAATGAAAAAGTAGTGATCTTAGAGCATAGTTCCTTTGACTTGTCTTTGACAGTGATCCTTGAGCATTCTTTGAGATCATCAGCCATAGTAAATCTCTAATCATCCTTGTTTTGAAATATTGCTTCCATGTGATGTATAGGACCTTCAGACCAATGCTCATACTTTTTTGAATCATGATAGCAAGTGTTAGAGTTTGTAAAGCTGTGTTGTAGGTCTTTCAACCTATCAGAGGCTTTGAATAGGAATATAAGTGTGAGCATGGGGTTGTGGAATTGACATATCTCCGGGCCAGCAGCTTGCAACCTTCAGGAATTCTGCAAATGTATGCAGTAATATAACAAACCGAAATTCTTTGTTCACTTTCATTGAATAAGGTTGCAAGAACCCAAGTTCCCCGTTGATAGTATAAATAACTGCCTGTTGAACAGGTAAATTCCTAAGATATCCCTTGACATGGTTTTAGCAGCTGTACTAGCCGTTCTCAATACTGGAGCGTCTCAAAGTAGACAACGCGGTATGAGTGAATTAATAAGTTAAAAACTCACTAATTGAAGAGAAAAAGGATTTGAAAATCAATCGATGTGTCACTCATGAAATGGTTTTTGTGACACTTCGAGAGTTTTTAATCATAAAACCTAGTTTTCCATCCAATGTCAATTCACTTCATGGAACAAGTTTGATTCATAAAGAATCGCCACCATTGTTGCTTTCCAGTTGTCACAAGTTTAATCCATGATGGACTTCACATGTCACCTACCGTAGAGCTTGTTTGATGTTGGCTCTAGCAGGATTTCCATCGTCATTGTGAATACTTACGTATCACTCGGATGTTCTGGCAATACCATGAGGATAATGCGCAGGACTCTTATATAATACTGGTTTTCACAGTAATTGAATAACAAATGTAAAGTTTTAATTAGTGTCCAGCGAGAATGTGGATGATCTTATGCTCAGACTCAATATTGCATTTGGATTTTTAGTAGTCCCGGAGGCTGAGCGACTGCACCTTTTCGAATATCATCTAACTCGAGGAAGTGAGGGAGACGATAGAAATGTATTTGATCTCCGTGAGAAATAAACAATAATCCTTTGAGGATCTTCGTGGCTAGAGGAGGGTTGTGCAGTCGTATCACTGGGTCCATGAAACTAGTCAATCAATGTTAGCAATAACCATGTGATTCTAACAACAAATGTATTTTAAACCCGGTTTCTGTCTAATGTTTAAGGAGGGCTACTTTCTTTTCACCCTTTATCTAACATTTCCTTTTTCCATTTCTATAAACCCCTTTAGTGCATAACCTGAGACTTCCAATACAAGTGAACCTTGTTGGGTTTATTCCATTACTAGCTCCATCTCAGTCGGCACTCTTCTCTTACTTACACTTTACTCCTTTTTTGTATCATACCTAAGGACTTCTACACTAACTAGTAGATTGTCCTGGGTAGATCCCCGCTCTAGCGGAACATGGAACTTGTACGAACCATACCATCCTTATAACCCGATAAAGTAAATACAAGGGTCGGTCTTTTGGTACTGTTCTCTTTGCCATAAAACCATTTGAAAATCAATCAAGGTACGGGCGATGTAAACATCAAAGCATTAGTACCTCAATTGTTTTGATTCATAAAACTGCTCCCCCTCAACATGTGCACTGATCATCGAAAATTGTTTGGCACATGGAGGGAGGAGTGTCTGCTTGAGTCTTAATAGATCATATTTTTATCAGATTTAATATTTAAATCACATTCTCTCCCCTGATCAAAATTTCAAAACATTTTGAAGATTTAGATCTCAATTGATATAAAATATGTTAGAAAATTTTAGGAAAAAATGTGGTCTGATTAAAATAACAAGCCGATATTGAACCTATATAAGCTCCCCCCTCAATTACTGAGGGGTTCTATTAGTGTCAGGTTATATTGAGTTAATAAATGATTTGGTGAGTTAATGAGAAACTCATAAAAATTCATAACCCTAACCAATAACATGATTACCACACTACTTATTGATGTACAAGATTATGTATGAGACAGTGGCCCTGAAAAATCAAACCAAAAGGGGCCATAGTCATTTATCCATGTAGCAATCTTTAGTCCGTCTCGAGTACTCTTCCAATTGAAGTTGTCATAGCTTCCCCCGATCCAACAATCCTTTCTTGAGTAGATTTAAATCTTTCTTGCATCCCGCACTAAGAAGACTTGATGTATAGAGCCCAAATATCCAAAGTACACAAAGATTTCGAAACCGTAACACCAAAGTCAATTAAGTCCCTGATGAGCGTATTTCTCCTTACAAGATAGTGATGATATATATTGAAACACCAAGGTTAGCTAAGTCTCGGATGTCACAAGTATTCCCTCTAAATAGCAGAAATGATAATATCTAAGTCAACTAAGTCTCAGATGTAAACATTTCTTCCTACAGGATAATGACTATCTAAAGGTATCATCATACCTATGTGTATCTATTTTGTCAAATATTTCTACTCCTTTTTTTTAAAGAATAGCATAGTGGTTGACCGTTAAGGGAGCATTAATTGAATCAGAAACACTTCAAGGCTTTTAAAACAATGTGATTATATCCAAACATTCCTAAGCCTTTTTACAAACTATGAGGTGTTGTCAATATTGGTCGTTTGTAGTTTAAAGCCTGAATTCACTAAGTCTCAAATTGCAAATAAGTCCACAAAGTTTTAAACAAATGACATCTAAAGCCCTTGTAGTTAATATAAATTAACTCCCCTGGAAAATGTGATCCGTCATTATCAAAAACTTTATCCGTGTAATCTGACTTTTTTTTGAAAGACTATTTAAAAAAGATTATTTGATGACACATTCCTCCCCTCAAATAATGACCCGTTTTCTTATATAAAGAGTTTGTATGTTCATAGTTTGAGTGGTTGAATTACTTTTAATCTTTTTTTTGTGAAATTCCTTAAAAGACAATGATCCATTGTAAAGACAACTTTTTTACACATGGCTAAACCACAAAAAATAATTTTTTGAAGAACCATAGAGAAAAATGTATTTGGTTAATAAAGAAGAACTTCTCTTCTTTATCAAAATAATGCACTGAAACGTAGCATAAGTCAGAGTTGCATGGATATAAAGTAATCCATGCCCGGGAGAACTTAATCACCCATTGTTAGGAACAACGTCTTTTTGGCGACGAGCTTTCCTCATTTTGAAAACTGGGTTGGATATCAGAAATAATAGCAAGCCATATAGACATGCTTTAAAAACTGTTTAAACATCTTGCGCGAGACTTCAATTATAAAGACCCATGACAATATCTGAATAACAATTTCTAGGTCCGTAAATGTTTATCGATAACAAAAATATTCATACGAAAACTCTTTTTGGTATTTATCTATTTTATATTTTTGTATTTGATTTTCTTGTTTGCTTGGTTTTTTTATATTTTTTGTATTTTGATTTTTTGAAAAGTTTTATGAAAATGAGTTTTTTTAATTTTATGATTTTATATATTATTCAATTTAAGATGATGTTGACCTGAATACCGAAATGAAGATGTCATTCTGTTCGTTGTAGAAGTCTGTAGTCAACATCTCTTAAAAACTTCACCACCAACTTTCGAGGCTCCTGAATATTCTCTTATTTTGAGCACCTCATCTGAAGCTATGGATAGCTTCCCCAATATTTTCCTAACAAGTACATAATGATTAAGAACAAGAACTTCCATGAAGCTTCCAATGCTGATGATGTCTTCAGTGGCCTTAGATCTACTTGAAGGCTCAAATTTCTTCATACACTTCTGGTCATCTCGAAGTTTCTGAATTAGCTGCATGTCTTGAAAAACTTTCATTTCCTGCACTTTTGGTCATGTCGAAGTTTTCTAGAATCTGCTTTTCATTTGACTTCAATATGCCCCACTATGAATCATATTTGTAGTACTTGTAGAGAAATACCGTTATAGGCACGAACAACGTAACCCTACGCCACTTCTGGTTACGATAAGCTCTGATTAGCTTCCCCCTAATTCATGCCACATAATCTTTATTTAGAAGCTTTCATAGCTTCCCCCCAAATGAGCAATCCTCTCTTGAGCAGTTTCACAGCTTTCTTACAAGCTTAGAATGATTAAGTGCACATAACATGTTACTACTTAGCTGGTGCTCGGAATAAACAAAAATTAGTAGTCAGCCCATGTTCAATTATGAGACCCTATATTACTCCCAAATATTCAGTCCATTAGTTTCTGCTCAAACCAGCCGGCCTAAAATTTGACTATTTTCACATCAAAATTTTCATGCTACGCATATTAAGTCCATACGTCAACAATTGTAGCCAATTTCACACAATTTAAGAGTGATAAAGGCCCAATTGATAACTAATCTACGATAGCTCATTAAGCTAATACTACCCTAATCATACGGGATATATATAAGTTACGATAAACCTCATTCAACCTTTATTTTTTGTCATAACAATACACGCCTACCAAACCCACATTTTCTCTCCCAATGCAGCCAACAACAACTAAGTCTACCAGATCTAATCTCAATACCGACACAACACATTCAACCTTATAACACCATCTTTGCAATCACAAAACAAATCTCCATCCTAATCTTTCAAATTCATTCTTTATACAATCACCAAACAAACTTATCATATCTCTTTTAAGGTAGATACGGCTCAACAAGATCAAGCCCAAACGAAAGCACAAAATCATTATCAAAATATTTCATAATTCTAATATCAACAGGCAATCTCAACTCTGTCTTGATTCGTTCCTTTTTGACCGAGCACTAGACGAGAAGAACGAGTAACTTTGTATAACTTTTGGGAGACGAACCCTAGTCATTCTAGCAGCTTTTTAGGTTGTTTTTAGGGTCTCAAAACCCTATTGTAACTACCTTCAATCCATGTTTTAATCAAGTAAGATTATTTATCATTAATCATTCAATATGTCTATGTGTTGTTTGATTGATTTATGTTCTTGCTTTCTTTATAACATGTTAGGCTAAACCATCCTTTGTATTTACTTATGATTGCGTGAAATTTAGGTTGTAGACCCTTTTAATGTTGTTTCTTGTTGATGGATGTGCGCGTTAGGCTCTAGAAAACTAGCTATAAGATATTAAATTGGCATAGACGTCTAGGGAAATGCAAGTGTGTAGGAAGGATACCATCGGTAACAGTCTTCATACTACCTTACCCTTAATATGGTTGATCCCTCTTAAGAGATTTCACATGAATTTAATATACTCTTAGCCTCTTAGGGGCCTTGTAATAGTCTTCATACTACCTTACTTGTGCGTTGCCTTAACAGAATATTAAATAGACGGCGGGTTCGTGTAATTCGTTCATGACTTAGGAAATACTTACACAAATCATCACAAGTGTGACAAAGCAACAGATCTAGGAGAAGCAATCTGAGGAGTAGTGCATGATTAGGTAAATACATCTTTTTATCATAAAGTTATCACCAGTAGTTTAGATTATATTTAGTTTAATTAGCTAAAACAAACCAACCTCTCAAACCATGATATTTACTTGCTTTCTAAAAAATATAAAAACACAAAAAGAATCTTCTCTCAACCCTTTAGAATTCTGTTAGACCGTGTCCGAGCCTTCCCAACCTATTCCTCTATAGAATGATAACAACCCCCGAGTCTTGCCTTACTACACTACAACGGTTAGGTACTCTTCCTAGGGGATTGTAAAGCTTCCTATGAAGTCATAACCTCCACATCACCTTTTTCCTCTACTATCCCTCTAAATGGCTAACTGTCTCTTTAAGCCTCCTCGACCTCCGGATCCTTGTTTTATAGTGAAATCTTACCTTTAACAATTGGTACCAGAGCTTCAAATGTGTATGTAGTCGCGTTTGTGGTTGAATTCGATCTAGTTAGGGCTTTTTAATGTCGAAAATAGCAAAACCCTAAAAAGGGGAGTTACAATCTGGTTTTTTGTTCTAAAGATTCATACTTTCTTCTTTATACATCTTGTTTTCATGGATTTCGAGTGTAAAAACAAGCTTTGGATGATTCTTGGTCGAATTTTGGGTTTAAAAAGGTTACACGTGGTTTTTAGGGTTTCTAAGGGTATTTGGTGATTTTGATTTGTTCTTAGTACATTTTGATGAGGGAAATGTGTTATAAAATGTGCTAAACAAGTTTGTGAGTAAGTTTGTGGTTTAAATCCATCCAAACGTGGTAGATTTTGGTTTTTTTGTATTTTTTGCTCGTGCCTTATGAACTCGCTGCAAACTTCATATCAGGCGAGTTCGTCATAGCTCAAAACAAGTGAGTTAAAATTTTGAATTCAGGAGAGTTGCAATAACCTAGAAAGGCGAGTTGAGGCGGATAAAATGGCGAGTTAAAGCAGGATCCAAGACGATTTACAACAGTTATTTAGGCGACTGAGGGTTTCCAGGAATGGCGACTTAAGTTCCTAAGAATGACGAGTTAGGGTTGTTTCCAAGCGACTTAAGTGTGAAGTTTTATGGCGAGTTACAGTAGTGTTTCATGATTTTTTAACTCACTTGAATGGCGACTTAAGTGCAGACCTGGATGGAAAGTTACAAGTCTAATATGGCGACTTGGGTTTTTGAAAAGCAACGAGGTAAGGGCTGATGAAATGGTGAGTTACCATTTTGAATAATGGCGACTTAATGATGGTTATGGCGAGCTGAAATGTATTTTAAAAGACGGGTTAGGGTTTACATATCATATGGCCGGGTAGAATGGTCTATATGGAGTGATTATTTCAACCAAAGAATTCCAAAAACCCTAACACGTTCTATGTATAGCTAATGTCATCGAACTCAAAACAAAGAACACGTCATACCTTAAACCTAAACCAATAACAAAACAAACACAATACATATAACCTTAAAACGATCCTAAGTAAGCTTCACTTAAACGAAAACGGCTAGTACCCATACAAATAAGCGAAGAGTGGTTAACTTTAAAGTATGAAATCCAGATCCAGGGTGGGTTGGGTGGTTAATAATTTAAAAACATTAGGGCACATGATATGATATCTATGGGTTCTCTTGTTGGGGAAAAAATATCTTTCACCACATCATAAGTAAGATTGCCCAGCTCCGGGGCTCAATCTTAAAGCAGAAGAAAAACAGATCATACTCCAATGGAGATATGATTGTTGAGCAAGTTCATCGGCCGAAACTTCTCATGATAAAAATCCTCCTGATCTGGCAAAAAAAAGAAGGACATAAGAGGAATTGGGAGTGATCGAAGATCAAAAGATGATCGAATCATATTGAGAAAAATCAGCAGGAGTAGTGGTACTGCATCTATCTTTTCTTCAATTATGATCGTCATATAAGGCCTCCATATAATTGGAAGAGAATAATCGAAGAGTAGTGGTACATTGCCACTACTATTCCGCGCGCCCAAATCAATAGCAGAATTTTCAGATTCGGGTTTGAAGGAATTATCAAAGGTGTTAAGTTCTCCTCAAGAAAGGTGTTAAGAGATGTGGAGGAAGGACTTGATTTCACAATATCGGAGAGATGGGTGGGATTCTTCTTCTTAATGCATCGATCTTAGGCAATAGAGATTGCATTCAACAATTTTTCTCCGAAAGGGTTTATTCGTCTTTGATTGTCTAAAAGAATATCTATCATCAATCCTTTAATTCCAGGGTCAACAATCTTCCACCACCTTTATGTGGACGATCTCAACACAGGAGGGTGCAATGCATCGACATAATCGATTATCATCACCGTGGGACAATCATCATCACTCGAAGGAATTATCACTCGTTGGAAGGAATTGACAACAAATCTCTTAATGTTCATTGAGGCACTTATAGAGGGGTAGTTTTTATTTTTCCAAAGAGGGACACCCACACAATTTTGGCGGGTCAAAATTCCTCCTCGGACTCAATTTGGGATTGGGACAAGGTTCTCAACACTAGACTTTATTACTTCATCCGATTCCGTTGCCAGAATAGTGTCAAGATGCTCATCTCCCATACTTATAGAGTTAGGAACGGGGCTCTTTGGTTTGTAAGACGGGTTCTATGCGATTGCATCTCGCGCGCGCTCGCAGTCCTCGTCATCATCGTAGCAAATGGGAATCTTCCAATATCGATCTTTAGCCGCTTGCTCTTCCGCAATTCGCTTTTCTTCTTCCTTCTTTTGCATATATTGACCAACCATATCACATAAGGATGTCATTTGCTCCATAAGCTTGTTTTGAGAATTGAGAAAGTCATTTTGAGCATTGAAAAGGCTATTTTGAACATTGGAGATTGGATGATTGACGGTATATTGCGGGGGTTGAAATTGGTCCAAACCAAAAGAATTATAATCATAGCAAAAATTTTGCTCATGATAATAGTCTTCATTCATTGGTTGACATTGGTAAGTTTCATGAGGACCCCCACAATCTTCACAACAAGAATATTGTTGTGGAAAACTCGGTGAAGTTTGTGGAAAATAATCAAAGTTTTGATTGAAACACGGGTCCTGATTGTAGACAAACGGGACTTGAGGTGGACAATCGTAACCGTAATGAGAATCGTTCCCACATAACTCACAAGAGTATGGTACGTATTGGGGTTGTGGAGGATGGTTTGCAACACTTGGAGAATCGTTAGAAGAGTACGGAGTTGAAAAATTGATTGGTGTTCCATTTCCAACGGTACAATAGAAACAAACTCCATCATATTCATTACATCCACATTGTTGGCATGTACCAAAAAGTTTTTGTTGTTGCAAACTTTGCAAATTTTGTAGGATCTCATTAAGGTCTTGATTATAGCATGGTTCCGGATTAGTGATAATCGGAATTTGCGTTGGACAATTATAGCCAATATGAGCACCTTTCCCACAAAACTTACAAGCTATCGTCGACAAAGATTCACTAACGAATCACCGCACTCGTGACAACAATGGTCAATGTGTGGAGGACTTGGTGAGGAATTTTCACCGGGGTCCTGATTGCCAACGAATGGCTCTTGAGGAGCATTAACAACGTTGGTATTGTCATCGGATGACTCGGAAGTATCTTGAAGGTCTTTGAAAAATTCATTTTCCACACAATATGTAAACAAATCTTCCTTAAATTTCTTTCGTAAAAGAAGACAACTATCCGTGGACACTACGGGTCCATCATCCGGGGTTCCACAACCTTGCACACCTTGCAAATTTCGAGGGGGTTTAGCTACATGCCCCAACTCCATTATTTTAGTCATGAAAACAAGCATTTGTCTTTCAACCCTTTTTTTTTTTTAAAAACAAAAATCTGACACTTGTACAAAGCTCTACACGACGAGCATTCTTTAATCGCGTAAATCAGATTCAAACGATAATCGAATGACGTCATAAGAATTAAACATAAAGATGGATAAGAAAAGAATTAAATGATACGAAGATAAAAAATATTATTTTTGGTTTTTCGAATTTTTTAAACAACATATTTTACAAACGGACAAAACGAGATAAGACAACTTAAACCTGATAATCAGCAAGCTTCACGGTAGCTCTTCGAAAGAAAAACTCACAAAGGAGCGGAGGAGAGGGATAGCGCGAAGCTTATTTCTTCTTTCGGGTCGTAGTTCGTTGGAACAACCCTCCTTATATCCCTCTTATAGTTTGTTTAACTTTCAAAGGTGAGCCGTACCTCGCAAGTGACACAAAAGGCAAGTTTTTGAATCTTTGGTTCGAGAATTTATTGATGATAATACTTAGGAAAGTTTATCTAATTGATGAATTTTATTTCTCGATTAAGAAAATGTTTTTATATTTTTGGTTTTTTTTTGTTTATAAATATATATACTAAGAAAAAGAAATGAAGAAATATAGAGGCTAGGGTGTTAGTTTTGCATTATTTATTTAGCCTATGTGTGAGTGGAGATATTCATATATCCACGGCAGTCAAAAATCACCTAGGATGGTATGTTGTGCTCAAAGATCGTTCAATAACGTATAATCGTTTCATATGCCTCACCTGGCTGCGAAATATATATACTAAAAAAGAAATGAAAAATATTTTTGCATTTTTATATAAAAATAGAAGAGATATTCACAAATTCAAACACAATTTTTCAAACGTAACGATAATCGTTTCACAGCCTCCCCGGCAACGGCGCCAAAAATTGATTCGTCAATAATATATATAATATATAAGCAAACAATCAACCAAATACCTTTAGCCAAGGTTTGGTTAAGAATTCACAAAATAAAATATATACGTAACCGGAAGTTTGATTTCCCGGGTCGTTATGTCCCAACGAGGTGTGCAATTGAAAATCGAATGACGGATTGATAATTGATGCTTGAATGGGATGATGATTTGATTGATTTTTCTATTTTTATGATTAAAAATGCAAAAACAAATAAACTAAACCTAAAAACGAAAGCAATATAACTTAAAACCTAAAACGGGTACGAAAAACGACAATTTTAACCCTAAAGTGGTTTTTTACTTTAAATGGGTTCTAAGTGACTAAAAACGAAGTTTAAAAGAAACTAGATCGAAAACGGAGTTAGTTAAGACCAAAAACGAGTCAAAACAAGAACGGGAACGAATCCCGTTCTTTAAAAAGTGAAAAGTTGCAAAAATGACCCTATGAAAGTAAATTTATTTTTCCTAGAAAATATACAATAAAAGAAAATTTTTGAAAAAAGATTTGTATTTTTCTGATTTTTATTTTATTTTTTATGAATTAATTAATATTTTAAAGAAAATAAATTATTAAAAATAGTAAATCTTTTTATAAAAATCTAAAAAAAATACAGAAAATGCCTTGACTATTGCTGATTCTAGGAAAATTGGAGAGAGGATGCCAGCTTATCTAATAAGAAATTAAATAAGCAAATAAGCCTGATAAGCCTAACCTACCAAAATGACCTTAACTATTAAATTATGTAAACTAAGAATGAAAAAGACCCAAGGGCACGTTGGCAGCAGAGTGTGACAGTTAAGCTTAAGTATGCACTTGAAGACAAGCTAGAAATAAGCATTTTTGCTTTTCATTTTTTTTTTGATTTTTCTTTTTACAAACTTGAAGACAAGCTAGAAATAAGCATTTTTGCTAACTGAAACTTTTTATGAAAACTTATCAATAAGCCAGAAATTGGCTTAAAAGATGTGACAGTTAAGCTTAAGTATGCACAAGCCTGTTGGCTTTTTAAGCCAAAATAAGCAAACTAAATTGAGAAATAAGCTAAGATATAAAACTAACCTGGCCTAATAAGCAACTATAAGCTAAATTAAGCAAACTAAAACAGGCAGAAAAGCTCAAATAAGACAGATAAGCCAAAAGGGCTAACCACTTAGATTTTTAACTAAACATTCAAATAAGCTAGCATAAGCATTAATCAAAGCACAAATAGATAAAATAAGCTCAACCTAACCCAATAAGCTAATCTGAACTTAAATAAGCTAAATTTACAGATAAATAGGCTGAAATAAGCAAATAAGCCTAAAGGGTTAGGGTACAGGCCCTTGGGGCACTTTTAGGGCTTATTTTTAAGCCCTTAGAGTGGATCCCAATGGCTGAGCTTATAGGGGCTTAAATCACAGCCTATAAGCTATCTAAAAATGGAAATTGCAAAGACTTTGATAAGCAAATGGACAGCTAACAAGGGCTGTCAAAAAGGGCTTTTGCACCAGGGGAGTTTTTGGTTTTTTTTTAAA
>BQNB010136996.1:0-17920 GCA_026074375.1 Tanacetum coccineum
CGTGAGACGTTAGTGTTACATAATCACAGTTCTTATTGGACGACTTAATCGGTTTAGTGGTGAGACCTTAAACTCGAGGCATAGATGGGATGAAACATGCTTACATGTATATTATTGTAATAAAGTAAGTCCTATAAGTATCTAGGAATTGCATCGGTGGCAATTATTGATCGTCAATTACCTTTTGAATACACCATTGCTAGCTGATCAACTGATGTGATGGTGGTATGTCAAGTTGGATCCTAGCCTTTAGAAAATTAATTGTTTAAAAAGTTTAAACATGGGTAGTTAATTTTCTCTAAGGAATATTATCGAAAATACTAAAAATTGAATTTTGCGATTCTGTTAATAATATTAATGCAATGATAAACCGTAAACAATGGTTTGTTTCTTTCTTGAAGAAGTCAAACCGAGACTCCTTTCCTTGTAAGGAATAGGGAGACTCGTTCCTATCATCTTTCTTGCTCCGGAAAGTTATAATAGAAACGTAGGAATTGTCCTAATGTAATCAAACTCATAGAATACTTAAATGTTAAGTAGATTGCATGACTTATATTTTCATACAGATTTCATCACCCTTATTCGGTGGTGAGTACTTTGAAACATGTAAGACATTCGAATAACTAGAGAATATGTTCTTAAAGCTATCAAATGATGAGTTCTTGATTAGGAAATACCATTATTACCGCAAAAGTGATAAAGGCAAACTAATATATTGTATCTAGTTGTTTGTTTTAATCAAAATTAAGGAGGAAATTGCATGCTCAATTTTTAAGTTAATAAATAGCATTGATGGATAGTCCCTCATCTACATAGTAGAAAATTTTAAAATTCAAGTACATTGCTACTAATTAAGATTTCAAAGAAAGTTGGAAAATACATAGATCACTATTTGTTTTTACTGGTTATGGAACACTCGCAATGTTGTCAAATCCAATGGGAGCATCATGATTTATTTATGAATAAGACATTAATGTAATGTTGTCTAATTCAATGGGAGCTACAAGGTTTATTATCCTGATAGTAACCCAGATTATTTCTCGCTTATCTTGAGATAATATATAGTTTTCCAACTATACACACTAATGGTGTTAAGGATAGTCGTGCACTATTTACTAAACAAAGTGGTTCAATATCTACTTGTAACGCTAATATCTGTGACACTATCATATTGTCCACATAAACAAACGAACGTCGTGTTGTTTGATTACATGGTATGATGTTGTGCCATGCACAAGTGGGAGAAATCTTTATTGTGTGCAAGGTACAACACATGACAATAACAATATGATTAAAGGTTCTCTTGACCGTAAGGTAAGAAACAATATGTCGAGATATGAATTAAAGACTACTTCAAGTAAAATGTTTATGTGTTTTGGAATGTCCAAAATAATGAAGTAATCTTGATTTATAGACTACTTCAAGTAAAAGGTTTATGTGCTCTTGGAATGTCCCAAATAATGAAGTAATCTTGATTAACTTGAAATTACTACTGAAGTCAAGAGTTGGCGTTCAGAATTACTTTAGTTAAATATGTTTATGTTTAATGTAAATTAATAAACATGAAGTCCTTTAAATGTTGAAAGACTTATAACATAAAGTAAGTTATATCTTCTGGCTATGACATGAACAAAAGTCCTTGAATTGTTCAAAGGCAAAATAATGTATAGTTAACATGGATAGAGTTCTTGAACTAGTTAAAGCCGTATACATTATTGCATGCAAATAGGTTTTTAAATACTATCTATTCAATTTGGTTTGACACAATTGATAAGTATGTGACCTAAAGAGTATTAAGTTATTTAAAAGATTGTGATAAAGTCTCACAATAAAATTACTCATAGAATACCACATATTCATGGTATGTCTAGAGTGTTGAATCAAATTCTTTGGGATTATTTGATTTTGATAACTTAAATATTTTACCTCAAAATATGTCAAGGTTTGAAATTGAGTATGTCTTGTATATGCTCAAAATAACTCCAACCTAGAAGGTTGATAAGACACCATCATGATTATGGAATATGATGACTCCCTTTAAGTCTTAAAATTGAAGTTCTGAATTTGTTAAAAGTCTTATGAAGAATGATATTAACAAACTAAACTCATGAACTGTCAATGTATCTTGTAATTGCTACTCTACATGCTAAGTAATTATAGAAGAGTCTTTAATTACAAAAGGCAAGTGGGAGCATTTTTAGATCTAAAAGAGATAAAAATACAAAATACATAACCTTCTAAACACACTAGTGAATATCATATCGAGGCTTTAAATGTTAAACCTTATAATGATATAATTTTCGTTCATAGATCCGTAAGGATACCTCAAATACTTGATTGATAAATGTTATATCAATATTAAGGAATATGAGTCACAAGATCATGGTGAACCTGTAAATCATTAAAATGCATTGAATTTTGAATTTTGATAAATGACTCAAACTATGAATGTTAAGATGTTGTCCACAAAATAATCAATTTTGGAACTTAATTGATCTTTAACAAAACGGTTAGACTGTGAAGTTAAAATGAGTTTCTTCAAAGAGAAAAAACCCAAGTGGTTTGGTTCTTGGTTTAAAACTCATAAGGACAATGTTGTATGCATATTTAATGCATGCATTATGATACGATTTTTAATCATACGCAAGAAATTGTTTTTTGATTAAATATTCTTTCTATGCGCATTAATTAACATAAAGATGGTTGTTTGTCATATTAGTGTTCATATTGATGAAATATGACAATGAATTTAAAACTCTTTCTTGGATGATTACTATTGCGAGGACAAAGAGTAATCAAAAGGAGTTTATGAATTCATATAATCTTTATGAAGTGTACAAGAGGCAAGAATCCAAGTATGGATTATTGCAAGCATCTAGGAGAATAATCTTATGTTTATTGTTAAATAAAGATAACTATTGAGTATTTCTAAAAGCTAGTGGAAGTATTATGTTCAAGTTTCTTTCACCTGAAAGATTTAGAAAATAAAACATACAATCTTGAAATATATGTTTATTGTTATGAACATATGTGATATATATAAATCTAACACAATTTGACATACCATTTAAAAATTCTCAATGGATATATATCTTTGGATAAGATGGAACATGAATGAAATCTTAAGTTGGACTAAATGATTCGTTATGTACATCATATTGTGTAGAGAAATAGTTGTATCATGCATGAATACAAGATGATTTGACAACATTGGTATTTAATTAAAAGTTATTAGATAATCATTAAATTGAATATGTTAATAGAATATGTTTGGATTTGGAAATCTTCTTAGATTATGAATTTGTTCATAGTTAATGAAAATCTAAGGATATATATTGCAACAATTTGTTGTGTAATTAACCAATGAACTTGGAGTTCATGAGGTGCCAAACATTATTAAGAGAATATTCATTATTTACGGATTTTAAAAGCATGGGGTTGTTTGTGTACACGGATGCTAAAATCGAAATGAAAGATAACTCAATACTAGTCATGGTATGATTAAATTTTATGATGATGACCATGTGAACTAGTTTGCTCAACTTAGATCATAGTTGCATTATAAGATAAAGCATATGAAAACATTACACTTTTGGAAGCTGCGAAAGGATATTGTTGTCAAAAGTGAAGTCACACACCTTAGGAGATATAGTGTGTTAATATTGAGATATTTTTATAAACAAACAATCGTCATAGATATTCAAGAACTTCATTAATTGAATTCTTGAAATAAGTATTCTCAAAATTTCTAAAGATCAAAGCTAGTTGGAATTAATGAAATCTATGCTTTGTCAGCAATTACGATTGTCGTTTCTTGAGGCATGATCCGTCAACTAGAATTATCATGCATTTGATCTATTTAGTATTTGGATAAGAGATGTTAAGACAATTTTATTAATGATAAAGATACGTGGTATGAAGTTATATTTTGTTAACATTAGATTCACCCTTATAACAACGGATGATTCACCCTTATAACAACGGATCCGGAGGTATGGTAAAATGAAAGAGATGATTAGCCATTAAAATAGAGAGAAAAGAGAAAAGATGGGAAGTTGTGTGTGTGGTAGAGAGAAAACACACACACTTCACTTTACAAAAGTGAGCTTCACCCCTCCATGGAAGTATGGAGGGGGTATTTATAGTCCTAGTGACACACAACTATTGTAACTAGTCATTATTAGTCCCTACGTGTCACTCTATAAATGAACTAATGTAATTCCGTGTTTGTCACCATATTTTAAGGCTAACATATTTAATATAAATTGTGTCCTATATTTGCATGTTTAATTCGTGAATAATACTTATTATTCTAAATTAATTCGTTGTCGATTAACAATATGGGAATATTATTAAATTAATACAAATCTAAGTGATTAGTTATATTTTAGATATAAAGGATGTGTCCACCAAACTCACATGATATTCAAAAGATGAATATTAGATTTCCCCAATAACAAGAATATTACTTCATGGATCGTCGTCATTAAGTAAATCTTGTAAGTGATTTTATTTACAAAATTCTTAGACTTGAGATGCAAGTAGGTCTTGCATATGTGAATAATCCTTCTTGATCTAGTTTAAGTTATTCTGAAAATAGGTAACTAATAAGGGCTATTTCAGAAGTGATTTTGAAGCATGATGACTTGACACTTGTAGTCAATATAGAATTTGTTCCTTCAATAGTTGAAGAATGATGCCACTGGGCCCCTCGTAGAATTAATCAGATGTGTGTATGGTCGTACCCGAAAATTCATGTAGATATGTCTCATTGATTTTCGGTAATCATGATTAGTTACATATACGAGAAACAAAATCGTTAAATAATGGGATGACTTTGATCCATATCCATTTTTAACACGGTATCGAAAACAAAGGGATTGTAAATTTATAAATCATTTATCCATGTCTTTATGAAACCACACTCGGATGTTTCTGGGAGCATTGGCGTGTTGCTAGACGCTTACCAATGTTATTATATTATTTATACATGTCCAAGTGGGAGCTGTTGGAATATGTCCATGTATAAATTATATATGTCCGGAAATTTATTCGAGCCTACGGGGACGCACACGTTAATATGTAGAACAATGTTTTAATATATTAAAGTAATATATTAATTAGTGATTTAACAAACGATCGTTAAAAGTTTAACAAGAATAAATATTAGTCATTAATAGTTAAATGACTAATATGCAAAAACCGAGAAAATGAAAGTTGCAGTTTCCCCTTCTTTTCCTTTAGTAGGCCGAACCTCTTCTCCTTGAGGAGGTGGGATTGCTTGCTTGGTCTCCAAGCTAAGAGGTGTATAAATAGGGGCTTAGGTTCATTATTTCTCTCATAACTTGAATCCCTAAAATACCCTAACTATCTCTCTTGTCTCTCCTTGTGTTCGACCGATCCTCAAAACCCTTAAAGGTTTTCGGTTTTACTTCCCTTGTTTGTGCGATCGAGAAAACCCACAAAAGGGTTTCGATTTTTGGTGTTTTGCTCGACCGAATATAAAAACCATAAAGGTTTTCGGTTTTGTTTTTTGGTTCGACCCATTAGAAATCTAAAGGGGTTTTCCGTTTGGTTGATTGTCAAGATTCGGTATTCATTTGTTAAAACACTACTAGTACTAGCATATACGTTGTTTGCTAAGAACGTAATGTGTGTGACGAAGTAGAAGGATTATACTTTTAATCCTGGTGGTTCGTGTGGCGTTATACTTACACGTATATTCAAGGCGGCGTTTTGTTTATTGCTAAAAGGTACGCATGTTCTTGAACCCTTGTTAATTATAATATCTATACGTGTTTAATCTTTTCGCTGCATACTCGTGATATATTTAAATGGTTAAATAGATGTAAAATCCCAACACTTTTCTCTTTTGATCTCAATAAATAAGATTAATTAAACCAAGTTTTAATCATTCAAAAGGCAATTTTAACTTGGGCAAATCGCATAAAAAGGTACCCATCTTAGGTTCAATGTCAATTAAAGGTACTCATCTTTTTTTTCTCAATTTAAGGTATCGATCATTTTTTTTTTTGCAAAGTTAGTATTTTAACACGTTTTTCGGTTACATTTCTAACGATCGTTATTTTATTATTGCATCGTTAGTTCTTTATATTATTTTGGTAAAAAAAGTATTTTCTACTTATTTTTAAAACTTATACACATTTTATACACGCATTTTTTACACGTTTTTATACACATTTTTTACACGTTTTTATGCACACATTTTTATACACATATTTTTATACACATATTTTTATACACGTTTTTCTACATGATTTTATCCACGGTTTTATACACACATTTTTATACACATTTTTATAGACACGTTTTATACACACATTTTTATACACATATTTTTATACACGTTTTTACACACAATTTTATCCACGTTTTTAAAAAAAAAGTGCATAAAAATGTGTCTGTAAAAACGTGTATAAAAATGTGTGTATAAAAACGTGTAAAAAATGTGTGTATAAAAACGTGTAAAAAATGTGTGTATAAAAACGTGTAAAAAATGTGTGTATAAAAACGTGTAAAAAATGTGTGTATAAAACGTGTATAATTTTTAAAAATAAGTAGAATTTTTTTTTTAACAAAATCATATAAAGGACTAACGATGCAATAATAAAATAACGATCGTTAGAAATGTAACCGAAAAACTTGTTCATTGTCTAACGTTGCAACAAAAAAAAAGACCGATATCTTAAATTGAGAAAAAAAAATATCAGTACCTTTAATTGACATTGAACCTAAAATGAATACCTTTTTATGCGATTTACCTTTTTAACTTATATTAGCAAATCAACTGACTCAATTTGCCACATATTCGGGCACGTGTTCAAACCGTTTTGGATTCTAACATTTGAAGTTTCAGCCTTTGAAAATTTTGAGTAATCCAAGTTTCGGGAAAGAAACTCCTTATATGACTTTGAGAAGATGACCCATCAACAGCCCTAGAGCGTGCAAGAGATCTAGAGAGAGAACGAAAATTGTAAGACATTTTATTATTGCTCAGTTTAGTTCTCTCATTAAACTAAGGACAAAAGCTATAAATGAGTAACTTACTTTTTGTTTTGTGTTATTATGAGTAACCTACTTCAAAAAGTATCAACATGAGTTATTTACTTTCAAAAAGTCATCATAATGTTTAATTATTTTTTTCTTGTACACTTCAGCTGCCACTTAAGATGTCATGTGTACAGTCAAAGTCAAAATCAACTTTATTATTATATTTTTTAAATTACTTTTTTATTTTTTTTGTTTTTTATTATTTTTTTTTTGTTATACTTTGTTTTATATTTTTTTAGGGAAGTGCAAAATACATGTCTATGGTTTAGTCAAAAACCGTCTCACGTGCCTCGTCTTTATACTTTCACAGAGATATATGTGAAACCTTTGCCTTTTTAAAACATTTTTTTAATTTTAAAATTTTTTCTTTTCGTGCGTTATTTAAAATAGAAAAATTTTAAAATTTCCCTTTAAAATTTATTTCGTACTTTACTTTAAAAAAAATAATTCGTTTTTTAAAATAACGTACGAAAAAAAATTACTTGGTAAATTTTTTTTTTTTATATATTTTTTCATGCGTTATCAAAATTTATTTTTTATTTTTTCGTACTTTATTTTTAAAAAAATTAATACTTTATTTTTTATAACGTACGAAAAAAAAGGTTTTTTAAAAAAAAATTCAAAAATTAAAAAAAAATCTATTTTTAGATAACGTAAGAAAAGAAAATCTTAAAAAAGAATATTAAAAAAATTATTTAAAAAAAAAACATAAAGTTGATTTTGACTTTGACTGGCAGCTGAAGTATACAAGAAAAAACAATGTTACACATTTTAGTGACTTTTTAAAAGTAGGTTATTAATGTTGATACTTTTTGAAATATATTACTCACAGTAGCACAAAACAAAAAAGTAGATTACTCATTTTAGGCTTTTGTCTTTAAACTAACTTATGTATTATCTTATTTTGTTTCTCATAGTAACGGAGTTGCTGTGATTACCGATATTGGTGAGATATATGCAAGAGCAATTAAAGAGGAACTAGACTTGACAACTGAGTTAAAGAAAATCGAGGTTGGTGTAATTCAGTTTCTGTGTTTCCTGGTTACTTGTACTAGATATAAATTTCAACTTGTTTTCCACAGGGTGAGAGCTCAGCTTGTGAAGAGAGAATTGTAACCATTATATGTAGAACCGTTATAACGTAAACAATCCTTGATGATAGTGTTCTTATATTTGTTCTATATAAAATGTTAATTTAATGATAATTTTCTTCATTGAGCAGAGAAATATGATAACAATATCTACTTCGTTACCGTCTCAGGTAGCCGCAACATAAGGGTCATTATCAAAAGTTTACTTGAGAGGAACATGACTCGTGAGCGGCTCAAATTTGCTAACGAAGCAGTTGCAATTCAAGAATGGGGCAGCTTTTTGGGTGAAAACAAAACTCCAGTGTTGTTATTACTTGATGATGTTTGGTCTCATTCTCTTATCGAGAAATTCAAGTTCAAGTTACCTGGATACAAGATTTTGGTCACATCAAGGAGTGACTACACAAATTCAATAATAATTTAAACTGCACCTTTAAACCGTTTTAGTTTGCAAAGATCTGGTCACGGACCAGGCATTTTCAGGAAGAAAACCGTTGTGATACAACAGTTGAGCTTGTTGATAAGGTAGATAGAAAGCTATTGTAACTGCTACTTTATTTGATATCCAGTTTCAAATAATATCGTGATATTAACCATTAAAAATGGATTTCCACAGTTGGTCGAGTCTTGCCAGAATCATCCACTGGCCCTTAAAGTGATTGGTGGTATCACTACAAAAAAAATGGGGTTTGTACACACAAATTTCTCCACGTTTAGATTAATGTGAACCTTTTTTTCCATTTATCCACACAAGTTAGAGTGCAAAAATTTTGTTTACGCTTACTACTGTGTCTTGTTAATATATTCTATATATGTCCGCATATAATGTGTGTTATAAAAACCTTAAAAGAAAAAAATTTAAGGTACACACTTTACAAAGCGTTAAAACTAAATAGTAAATACACTCATAAAAGCGTGAACTTTGTTTTACAATAAGAAATATTACACAACACACAAAAGCGTCAATTTTTCTTTTAAAAGGATTAAGAATCCCAACACAAGAAAGTGTGAACTTCTCCGATAACCAATTATTTAATTGTTTAAATTTAAAAGAAACTAGAGTGTGAAATTTACACACTAGAAAGTGTGACTTATTTTACATAGGGATTGAGATTCTCTAATGTTTGTGTCTCAAGTTGTGTCATGTTCAACCAATAACATAAAAGTAAATAAAATTATGGATTTATTGTTATGTAAAATATGGGACCCACTAATTTAACCCCACTCACAACATGCTAACATGAGAAAAACATAAGAGAATAAGAGAATCTCAATCCTTTACATAGAGCATACATGCTCACGCGCCTAAACAAATTTCATTAATTCCCGGTCACCAAAAAATCCCCAAAAACAATACTCACACACACTTCACAAAAACAATCCCCAAAAAAATCTCATAACAATCCCTCACTTCGCACTATGATTCGATTTTTCATTAATTCCGGTGGTTAATTCCGGCGTGGCTAGGGTTTTCACGGTGTTACTTCGGCGTGGCTAGGTTTTTCGTGTGGGTTAAATTCCGGCGTGGTTAGGGTTTCGGTGTACTTAGTGTTAATTCCGGTGGTTAATTCGATTTTCTGTTAATTCCGGTGGTTTTGTTCGTTCCAGATCTCATATTCCGGCGGTACGATTCCTGTTAATTTTGTAATGTGATTGTTGTTATTTTGTTTATTTTTCTGCTCATGTGATTGTGAATTATTAATTTTGGGAGTTTTCTTTTGTTATGATTTTAGTTTGTAAACTGCGAGTTTCGTTTTACGTTATAGATTGGTGTTTAACAATGTGAAACTGCAACTTGTGAATGTATTGACCGTATGTATTGACTCTAGCCGTATGTTTAACACTGAAATCGTACTTGTATGTGAAACTAGGATCAATTGTATGTTTATTGTTTTTTAAATTGTATGGACATGTTTAGGTAAGCTTCATAAATGGATAAAAGTTGGATTAAAGCTCATATAACAAGCAAACCTTTTAAAGAAGGAGTCAAGTCATTCATTGAATTTGCTCGTGCTAGAAGTATAAGAGGAATAATTGCGTGTCCACGTCTTAAATGTTGTAACGTTGAACATTGGAAGGTGGATAAATGTCATGGCCACATATTGCGTTATGGATTTTTACCGGGGTATACAAATTGGTCGGTTCATGGGGAGAATTCCGTACCTTCACAACCATCTCGACCCACTTTTGTTCACGAAACTTCTTTTGGTGAAGATGAGATAAGAAGTTTGGTTCGTGATGCTTTAGGCCAAATACCTTAGTAGTAGGCTATTGAATATCTGCATTAGTATATTATATGACCTGAATAAAAACAGAACCACCTTTTGTCAAGACACCTTTCAACATTATTTTCTCGTGCTTCCTTGTTTGCTTTTAGCTCTACTTATCCATGAGAAGTTTACTGTTAAAGAGGTATGTATGTTTTTTTGTTCAAACTTCATATAGATGAGTTGCACTTGTATATGGTTTATTGGCTCAAGATGTTTAGAAAGTAGAGTAAAGTTAATGGGTGTTTGTATTTGAGATAAATACTGTTTATAACTTTATATGCTCATTCCGGCTTCATTTCGTAATAACCTGTCTCATATTGCAGCAAGGCTGTTATTTAGTAAATATTAACGTTATCCTCATTTTCGTTGTTAATAATAATAGTTATATCTGGAAAATATAAATGTCAACTTATTTGATAATTGCAACTTCATGCAGCAACACATTATTTCCTACAGCTCCATTTGTTTCAACTAATTATCATACTGTAATTATTCAATATCACTTGATCAGTTTCCAAAAGATCATATAAATTTTGCTATGAGCAATCTGTCTTTATGTATGCTCATTTTGATTATGAACATGTACTGTGGACATTCTCTATATACTTGGAAGCTGTTGCGATACTTCCTCAGCTGGTCTTGCTTCAAAGAACTAGAAATATGCACCTTAAGGGCAATATGTATTTTCTTTAGGGTAATTCACTTCTTCCTACGACTTTTTTGTACTGATAACATTTGATGTGATGTAAACTTTAGTGCCTTTGTCCCTCTTGTGCAGAGCATATCGTTCATTGTACATTTTGAACTGGATCTATCGTTACTTCACTGAACGTCACTTTGTGCACTGGATCAGTATGTTAGGCTTTGTTTGTTTTTTAAAAATTCCCTCTTCTAACATAATCTCAACTCTTACCTCTGTAGGCGGGATAGGTTTTGTGGTTGTTTTTTTTGCAGGAGAAAAGTAGTAAAAAGTTTTATGCTCTTGCAAAAAAGTCAGACATTTTTTTGCACTCTTACTCTCTTCTTTCTCACTTCTTTCTACAATAATTAAATAATTCATACTTTTTTTGGGTTTATACGTTTTTAATTGTCTTTATTCTTTTTTGTACGTTTTTTTACGTTTTCATCCATTTTAATCCGTTTTCTACGATTTCTACGTTTTTCTCCGTTTTTCTACGATATATATATAATTTTTTTTTACGTTTTCATCAGTTATTTTACGTTTTTGTCAGTTTTTTTTACGTTTTCGTCAGTTATTTTTTACGTTTTCGTCAGTATTTTTACGTTTTCGTCAGTTTTTTTACGTTTTCGTCATTTTTTACGTTTTCGTCTGTTTTTTACGTTTTCGTCAGTTATTTTACGTTTTCGTCAGTTTTTTTACGTTTTCGTCAGTTTTTTACGTTTTCGTCTCTTTTTTACGTTTTCATCAATTATTTTACGTTTTCGTCAGCTTTTTTTACGTTTTCGTCAGGTTTTTTACGTTTTCGTCGGTTTTTTACGTTTTCGTCCGTTTTTTACGTTATCTTCAGTTTTTTTACGTTTTCGTCAGGTTTTTTACATTTCGTCCGTTTTTTTACGTTTCGTCTGTTTTTTACGTTCTCGTCTGCTTTTTTACGTTTTCGTCTATATTTTTACGTCTTTGTCAGTTATTTTACGTTTTCGTCTGGTTTTTTTACGTTTTCTTTCGTTTTTCAAGTTTTCGTCCGTAAAAGTACGACAACGTAAAAAACAGACTAAAACGTAAAATAAGGACGAAAACGTAAAATAACTGACGAAAACGTAAAAAATGTACGAAAACATAATAAATGTCACAATACAGTATAAAAACTAACGAAACGTAAAAAAACACCACGGAAACGTAAAAAAAAAATTTGACGAAACGTTAAAAATAACTGTCGAGAAACGTAAAAAAAAATTGACGAAAAGTAAAAATGGGACCCAATCGTATAAAAAAACTAACGAAAACGTAAAAAAACCGACGGAAACGTAAAAAAAACTGACGAAAACGTAAAATAACTGACGAAAACGTAAAAAAACAGACGACAACGTAAAAAAACTGACCAAAACGTAAAAAACTGACGCAAACATAAAAAACTGACAAAAACGTAAAAAAAACAGAGAAAACGTTCAAAATTAGAACGGGAAAAACGTTTAAAAAACGACGCAAAAGGTAAAAAAAAACTAACGCATACGTAAAATAAAACTAACGTAAAAATTTTAAATGTTCAAATCACGAATTAATCTAGATCAAAAAGATAAAGAAAAAGAAAAGAATGAAAGAAGTACTTCAAGAGAAATAAAAAAAATGGTCTTCTTCTTTTCTAGATGAATGAGCTTAGATGCCTTTTCTTCTGCAGATAATGGTTTGTCATGATGAAGAGTAAACCTCTGAAAAAACTAACGTAAACCTTAATTTATCTACTACTTTGAAAGGTAAAAATCATTAACAAGCCATTTAATTTTTAGCATCATGGGCTTGAAATCACTGATATGCTTTTTTTTCCCTCTGAATACAGCTGGAAGAACAATGTAAAGCTCCAATTACCAGCTTGATGCAATTGATAGTCGCAGGCGATAGAGTTTTGAAATCTTGACTCTGATATGACAATTTTACAGAAAAGAAACTAAAAGTATCACATTTGCTCATATCAGAGTTATACTTCTCGGCCTATTTAATGTACCCTTAGTAGTAGGCTATTGAATATCTGCATTAGTATATTTTTTGACCTGAAAAAATACAGAAACCATTTGTTGACTAGGCTAGTAAGCAACTTTTATTTAATGTATGATTTTTTTTTGGTTTGACAGGTTCTTTGCCATTCATATGACTTCGGGAAAAGAATAAAGAGACGTATTTAATCGCCGTTTTGGGGTATTTTAGAAGTGGAGACTACCTGAGGAGCGCGACCCTTGTTGATACTTGCTTGGAGGTATAGTCTTTTTACATCCAAAAAACCTCATAAGTTACAACAAAGCTTTTTTAGCCTTCGTTATATGCTGCAAATTGGTCCACAACTGAATCTTATCTTTAGGAATAGGGCCTGCTCGCGTACTTGTTATAGTTTACAAGTCTTTGTTTGAAGTCTGCAATTTGCTTACTTGCTGCTAATTTTTTTTCACATTGTCTACACTTTGATGTGTTTATGTCCCTGGTAGATAGACGGCTTCTAGAATGACCTCTCGCTTGTTATGTCTTTAAGATGCTAAAGTTTATAGTGAGCTGGTGATAACTGATTGCTATGAACTAGTGGGGTGTAGTTTTGAAATAGATTATGTACAGCAATGCAGCACGATTATAAACGAATCTGATTATACAGGAGCAAGTGATTACTGATTATTCATACAAAACTATGAGTCTTTAATAACTTGAACCATATTTATATTTAGCAGGAATTCTAATATAATCTTAAGTTAAAAACGTCCATAAACTGATTATATTACTAGAATTTTCATGGTGTTACTATCCAGTGGAGGTGACGTTTTCTTTAGCTCTATTAATGACATTTATCACTAAACTATCACCATTGTTCACTTCCAGTGTCGGTCCTGGTAATTGTCCATTCACTGTCATAACATTCTGTGTTTTGCATAGCTTCGTTACTTTCGTGTCATGAACCTAATGCCATTCCAAATATAGTTAGTTAGTATTTAGTAAACATAAACTGATAAAATTTCACATATATAAAGCAACTTGGGGAAATAAAAGAACGTACTACAAAGTCGTGGTAGACAGTTTTTGCACTAGCCAAAGAGCCCAAAATAGAAACCAGTACTAACAAGCTCAAAAACGACAATGCATGTAAACCGCGCTCCATTGTGTTTTCTATTTTTGTTGATCTAACTGCGGTGTGTGTGATATACTCAACTTAGGAAGAGGTAGATGACTTTTAGTAGTAGCCGTTAGCTTATTAGTAGTAGTTGTAGCCTTTAGCAGAAAGCCATGTCCAAGGAGTCCTAGAAAGTCCTGTTTTGAACTCATTAAGACATTAAGACGGTAATCACTTCAAATAACCTTAGCCAAATGCGTGTGCCACTACACTCGACTTTAGGCATTTGAAGGTTACTGGACTAGTCGGCTATCCTTAGGATTTATGTGTCGATTATTTGTTTGTGTCATCTTGTCTCCTCATGGTTTATCTCGATCTACATCAGAACTTATAATTAGGTAGAGGAAGTAACTAACCATGTATGCATATATAATTCTATGTTGCAGGTAATAGAAAAGATTTCATTGATTCCTAGTTTCATTCATTAGGTTTTCAATATTTAAACTTTGAACTGCTCCCAGTATATTTGATTTCATGTGTAACACCATTAATAGAGGTTTGCAGGGTTTGAAGGTTTGAAGCTTGACAGGCTTGTGCTTCAATTAATATCGATCTTTAATGAATGTGTTATTTTAGTTTCACAATTGGATGTAGCTTATATAGTTGAATTTGGTTTATATACGATTTAGCTTTTAATATCGGATGTAGCTTTTAAAGACATGAATATTGGATGTAGCTTTTAATATAGTTGAATTCAGTTTATATTGTTAAAAATCTGGAATTTGTAGAATTTATTAAAAATCTGGAATTTGTGAATTTGTGAAAATTTGGAATTTATTGAAAATCTGGAATTTGCAGAATTTGTGAAAATTTGAAAATCTGGATATTGTGAGATGCTATATATAATTTTGTCACACTTTTAGGTGTGATATTTCCTAATTTTGTTCACACTCTTTAGTGTGAACTTTCTTTTGTTATCCGGTTTTATTTTGGGCTCTCTTTCAGTTTTGTTCTCACTTTTTAGTGTGGACTTTTCAATAACTCCACATTTTATAAAGTGTAGTTTTTTTGTTTGTTCACACTCTTTAGTGTGGACTTTTTAATTTTCACACTAATTAATGTGAAGAGTCTATTTGCTTATTCACGAAAATAAGTGTGGCCGTCCCGATTTGTTTTGTAACACCCATTATCCCCACACAAGAGTAAAGTGTGAACTATACAATCGTTCACATTTTAATGTGTGATCATGTTACTAATAAAATGTGTACAAACCCACTTTTTTTTTTGTAGTGTATGCTTAACGGGGCACCCCTGGCAAGCTGGGAAACTAAGTCCAATGAACCGTCTACAGGGAAACGATCTATGATCTGGAATTCGAACGAGCGTATAGAACTTATTCTAGAAAAGAGTTTGGATTTGTTTGATGAACCTGAAATTAAGCAATGTTACTTAGACTTGGGGTTGTTTCCTGAAGATCAGAGGATAGCTGCTACCACGCTTATGGACATGTGGGTCCATTTATACAACCATGATAAAGAAGGATCGGCTACACTTGACAAGCTCTTTAGGCTTTCAACCAAAAATCTTGCAACTTTGTTGCCAATAAGGTACCTGGTTTTAAATTTCAGTCATAGGTGGATTGTTGAAACAGAAATCAACAAGCAAGATTAAAGGCAAACAACCACAAGCACATTAGGGTTAAGAGACCGTAATGTGATATTATGTGGCAGCAATCTTTAATAAACAATTTTGCACAAAAACAAATTGACAATAATCGATAAAAATTACCTGTTAGGCCGAAATATTTTCTGAGCAGAATTATCATTAAAAGCAAGTATTAGCCACATTGACTTTTTGAGGTTGACCTTTTATTTCAACACAATTAGTCACAAACATGTACACATAGAATTAAGATGAAACTTGTTTTCTTTCCTTTGATTAAACATAAGATCGAATATATAATGAACAACCTCAATGCATGGCAGTGAAGAAATAAACTTTCTTGATTATTGGATTGATGGGAATAGAAACAGAATAAATATGATTAATAAAATTTCCAAACTGTTCTCGACATATAATTCATTTGGTTATTTACTTTGAAACCGACTTGCAGTGAAAATTTAGCTGCTGTTGACCAACATTGTGAGGGAAGAAGTTGGTTAATGCAAACGCATGATGAGAACACTGGCTATTCTTTTGATCAGCCAAGGGTTGGTACAACATAGAGAGCGATTGATTTTATCTCCACGTGGAGAAGCTTTTCCCATATTTCGAAAGACTATCCACGCCCGTCTACTGTCAATTTCCACTGGCTGGTTTAGTTCATTTTCACCTTAATTATAGACGGTACCTATTATGTAGCCATAAATGTAGTTAACCATGCATTCTAATCCTACTAGGCGGGTATCCGCGCAATGCGACGGCGGGTACCCGGTAACTAAATATTGTGGCGAACAAACGTTGTTCATTACATGTAACCACTATGCATGTATAGTATTTAACACTATGCATTATGAAGGATGGTATTTGATGTTAATTTGGTTCCGATTATGTCATAACTCCTTTTGAAAGAGTTACAAACTTTTTTTTAAATAGGCTTTATAACACATAGGTAGTTAAAAAAACGTATACATTTAAATCTGGTGTTGATTTTAAAAAAATGTGTATGGTGAACTGACTAATGGGGACTTTATATCTTTCCAAACCGAAAATGTTTTGGTGCCTTAAAAAAAAATTAAAAAAATATTTTTTTTTAAGGACTAAACTTTCTAAATAGTTGTCTGGATTATTATAAGTTAGCTTAACTCGCTAGATAAAAGACCCGCGGAAATCAAGAATTGTTAATTGTCGGTAGATGGCATACGCTTATACATGGAATAGTACTATTTAGAGGCTGCCACCTCTAATCCATGACGACTGGCTATCGTCAATATGACACAACGGATGCGTTGTATAGAGAATAATATGCACTCATAGCGAGGGTGTATAGTGGGCATACCTTGTTGGGAACCCCAACATAATGATATGGTAACGTTCGATTCATGAGGCTTATAATAATCCCCCTATAACGTTGTCTGATCCACGACGTTATATCCTGATGAATATTGAGAAATGATACTTGTGTTCGGAGATTAGATGTTGGGAACCCCAACATATTTTTATGGTTTTTATATATAAACTCTATGGATTCACTCAACATTATTGTTGAGTTTTAACATATTTTATCTCAGGTCCTTGAAGGTAATTCGATGATGGAGATTTCGGATAAGATATTGAAATAAATATCTTGGAAGGCCCATTTAAATAAAATCATTCGAAGAAAATATTTGAAAACGAAGTATTGATTGTGAAAACATTTTGGGACCTATGTTGTAAAAGTTTTACTTCGAATGAATGTATTTAAAAACGTCTCTTTTCGAGTCGTTTTCTATGCTTGAGTGTTTGTATTAAGCCGTAGCACCCCAAATGACCCTTCCGCTGATATCGATTAAAATGGGGGTGTTACAGATCCTGAAGTGGAAGTTTTTGTATTGAACTTCATGTCAAAGATACATCCCTTTCCAAAATTTATGAAAAAAATAAAGAGATTAAAGGTCTTAATCATTACAAACTATGGATCTGACATCTCGGAGCTTGAGAACTTCCCTGCACCTAAGAGGCTAGCTGGTCTAATCAGCATTAGGTTGGATCATGTTTCTTTATCTTCAATTAGTACATCTAT
>BQNB010136997.1:0-17920 GCA_026074375.1 Tanacetum coccineum
ATTGTTGATAGATCTAGGCATAATAATGCTGATAATCGTGTTTGTGTATGATTAATTGTGATATAAACTGATTAAAATCCAAAAAACACAAACTCGACATGATGGTCAAAATTCGAAAGTCTTCAAGATTTGTCAAAATTGATTAAAATGAGAATAAATGTCAAATAATGATCAAATTGGATTCTAAAAGGATTAATTAGATCGAATTTGTTGAAAAATTGGTTTAATAATTCATTTTCGACAAAACAAATTTGAAAAGGATCAAATTCGAAAGAGTCAAATCTGTGAAAGTCAAAATTCGGAAGTCAACATTGAAAAAGTCAACTGTCAATTTCGGGGGGGGGGGGGGGGGGGGGGGGGGGGCTTTTTAGATTTGTAGGGATAATTGATAAATGTCTGAATGTTTTGTCTAAAGCGGTGAAGCTCAAAAGTAATGTCTATAAATAACAAGATCAATATCTCATGTGAAGTTGAAGTTCAAACGTTTGTGAAAAAGATACCACAAAAATTGAAAACATGTGATCAAGTTTTGATGAATTCTATACTTCGTGTCAAATATGTCTATTCTTAATTGTTTAAGTGGTCTAAGTCATGTCTGATTTCGACCGTTTTCTGCAATGAACAGAATGAGGAGTGAGTGACTTAGTGACCATTTAGTTGATGAGTTGGGTTTGACTGATTCTATGTTATAAAAAACAAATGCTTTTGCACAAATGATTTTTTAAAAAGTTCTCAAATTTCTGTATTGTGTCTAAAATGATACTCTTTTACAAAAAGTTTTAAGAATATGAATGATATCTCTTCAATTTCTCAAATATGAGTCTTATTCAAAATCAGAGAGTATCTTCATCATTCTTGAAAGAGTATCATTTCACAAAGAATTTCTGGTGATGATATTCTAAACAAAAAGAGAGACAAAAACCATACATGAAAAAGCAAATCTGAAGTTTGTTCGAAAAAGAAATGCCAGAACACACAAAAAGAGAAATCAAAAGAAAAATGCGAATAAAGCGTATGGCATGTGCTAGAAAAAGCAAGAATAAGCACATGAGAAAGAAACTGATCAAAAATATGTTCAAAAAGAATTACCAGAACATATAAAACAGAAAGAGCGGAAAGAGACAAAAATGTCACATTAATTGTTTGTTATCTAACATCTTGTCATCACTCATTCAGAATTTATCATTGCACAACCACAAAGACCAGCTGATGTTCATCAAGAAGAGTTGTGTCCACCCAACAAATGCTATGCACTCATGGATGCTAACAAGAAGATCAATCTTGATAATCTATTGTATCCGAATGAAAGCAAAATCATGGTAAACATCATTCAGAACCATCCACTCAGATTCAACATTGCCGCTTCTTCATCTGTGTCATGGATCTACTTGGGGCAGTTCTGGCATACTTTGAAAGAAGATGAATCAAAGTATAGGCTCAAGTTTGTGCTTGATCGAAAAGAGATCAATATGACTCTTAATGATTTCAGAAGAATCTTTTATCTGCCTCAAGCTACCGATAACAATCTTAAACGATTTGTTGTTGCTCCAAAGTTTTCAGAAATGGTTCCATTATTTCTGAATACTCTTGGTTTTACTCCGGAGTTAAGATCACCATCCAACTTCAAGACGACAGGACTTGTACAACCATGACAGACACTTGGCAAGATATTTGCTCGATGTCTTACTACGCTAGTCACTGGTCATGATCAACTGCCTTTACAGATTATGCAGATGTTATACTATTTTGTCAACAATATACATGTAGATTATGCTAAACTACTATGAAAAGGACTGCACTATGTAATCGAACATCCATCAACACAAATTCCTTATCCAAGATTCACAAAACTTATTGTAGGACACTACATGACTGTATTTCTTGATATTTCTCACAGAGATCATAATAAGTAACACAATTTAGAAGACAATGCGATGGTTAAGAACATATTCAATTCAGGGAAGCATAAGGACGGTGTTGGAATAAAGATTCCAAGTTGGATGATCACGGATGCGATGAAGCTCACAGATCAAGGAGAATCAAGTGCTCCACGAAAGTCTACCGTTATTAGACTTCGTATTCCTCAAAGACGATCAACTCGACTTACACCACCAACACACCAGTTCCAACTACTGCTGAGGCTGATGACATAATCTTACAAGATACAATTCAACTAAGCCTTGCTGAGCAGAAAAGTCGTGATGAGCTTGAAGCAAAGAAAAATGTTCAAAAAGTTGAGGAGCACTTGATTGCTGAAGAGATTGAGAAATTGGTAGAAGGAGCAGAGAATGTAGAAAATGTTGAGGTTGATAGTTCTACCCTTAGGCAGGATGACACTCAAAATATTCTCGACACTAGGTTAGAGCCCAAGAGTGATAAGGAAAGTTCAGAGGTAGAGATAACTACTGAAGTGCAACTAGTCAATATTAATAAAGAGGAGGAAGAGTCAGCAGAGGATGATTATGAGTTGAAAAGAAGGGGAAAAGGGAAGCATGTAGAGGAGTCTAAGAGTACACCATCCCCCACAACAATTAGATCCCACAGGACTCATTCTACTCTCATATCTTCATATATTGAGAAACTCCAGGAATTGACGGTAACTGATCCACCACCTTCATCTTCAACACCATTATCATCTTCACCAAAACTCAAATTATCTGCTACAAATCGACTCTTATCCTTGTTTAAACCCAAGCCAAGACGCTTTAAACGATACAAAAGTTTCTTTGATGAATTGCAAGGACGTTATGGGTATTTGTTTGAACATCTAAAGACAAGGTTCATGCCAAGATAGATGTTTAATGTGCTTGCTCAACATCTACAAGAAATCATGGAAGAGTCGTTGCACACAATGGTAGATGGTCGAGTTAAAAAGCTTACAAAGATACAAGTTCTAGTATATGTTGCAAAATGGCTCATAATGGAAAGAAAACAGAGTCAAGCGGATGTGGTAAAAATGATTGCAGATTCAATACAACAAGAACGCGAGAATCTTCGGGCAGAAATTTCTTCGCAGATTAATAATGCTATCACTAACCACATTCTCTGGCAGGTTGACTCATCGGCCAGGAATTATATGTCAGGTCATATTTTGTATGTGCACCCGACTCAAGCCACACCAACCTCTGTACAAAAACATCAACAACAACTCTATCTGACCATGAGAGACAATCCTCAGCTACAACAAGATAACTTACCAATTTGGCTTGCTCTCAAGTATAAGTTTGAAAGACTTCATGTAGCTACTACTCCTTGTAGACCTTATGCCATTCACCTAAAAGATCAGGATAATCCTCCTGATGATTCTCATCCTGAGGGGGAGAATAGTGCAAAGAGGCAAAAGACGTCTAAGCATGGAACCTTTGTGTTTGGAGAATCGTCATCTGGTCAAGACTATGAAAGTGAACCAGGTCCATCAACGTCAGGTAATCAAGAACAATTAGATGACTTTGATTTTTGGACGGATTCTTATGCCACAGATGATGATGAGATTCCTAATGAGAAAGTGTTACAAGATCTTGTGGATGAAATGTTACATACCGTTGATGAAGCAAAACTACGCAAAGTTGATGATGAAATGGTGAGACAACGATGCACTTCAGGAGATGAGCATCAATATTACATTGATCAGATGCAAAACTTCTTGAAGAATGATATTGTGTAGGAAAGCAGGAAAAAAATCTTAGTCTTACCACATCCACAAAGACCCACTTCAGTTGTTCAAAGCTGCCAAAGAGATCCTAAAACTCATGCATTATCTCTGGTTAATCTAGATCTATTGTACCTAAAGAAAGGAAGCTTAGGAACTGAGAAGATTGTGATGTCTCTTCATAAGTTTCCTGCAGTTATCTTTCCTGATGATGATATTGAATAAAGAACTTCAAGACAGGTAGACAAGTGTGTAAAGAAGTTTAATCTATATGCTCGATATAATGTCGATATCTTCTACATTAAGAAAAAAAGAGCCTTGAAAGCCAAAGGAAATAGTCTATTCAAATTCAAAGATTGTTCAAATCATCAAGACTTAATGGGAACTAGGGCATGAGCACAAGTTTATAACGGAGATCATTGCAAAAAGAGAAAATGGTAGCATAGTGTCAATCACAGAGTCAGATTACAAAAACCTCAACAAGAATGATATTGAGGATATGTATCTGCTAATTGTTAACAACAAGGTAGACGACTATGCTGAGACTAGTTTGTTGTGGTCATTGTCAGTCTTCATCAGGAGTATAGTGATCTGGGAAAGAGTACATGATTTTCAGTTAGGTGTGGAAAGCTATCAACAGAAGGTCAATCTTACTGCACCAACAATCACTTTCCCAGGCATTGAGAAGTTCAAGGTGTTCTCTATCGTCTCTGAACCAGTGTATGGCATTATATACAAGAACAACAAGAAAGAAAAGAGTGTGATAAGACATCAAGAGGTTCATAAGTTTTGTGATGCTACACTAAAAATGTTAGCCGTGTTTCTATGTAAAGTGATGGTCATTAATATTCTCGAGCCTTGTATAGGAAAACGTAGTTTACAAGAATTCATTTAACGCTAATTGGGCCTAGGTGTCGGGCTAAAGCCTATTAGTTCAGTCCATTAAAGGCCCAAACGACCCAACAATGAGTCCACACTCTTTGTAGTGTAAATACAACCCTCCTAGCATGTTAGGAGGGTGTTGCTTCTCATTTTCTCATAGTGAAAGCCTCCATTTTTCTTTCTTTTATTTCTCTCTCTAGTTCTTTCTCTCTCTATGATTTTCCTTTTGTTTTCGTGTCATGTGGTGATGAAATGATAGACTAACATGTGGTATCAAGAGCCAAAGAGTTATTAGTGATAGTTTGTAGCTTATCTAAACAACTTATTTTAAGCTTTTGGATTCGTTTTTGTTCTTGTTTTTTCAAACTGTACGCTACACAAGTTTTTGATCCATTTTCGCATCATTTTTTTGCCTAAAACATGTTGTTTTTGATGATTAATATGTACTTTTTTAGTTTTATACTAATTAGAAGCTTATTTGGTTATCAAAACACGTTTTTGGATCGAAAAATCTGGGTTTAGATTTTTTTTGAAGCTAGCGAAATGTCTTTGAAGGAAGCGAAACATGTTTTGAGCGAAATATGTATTATGCGAAACATGTTCTGAGCGATTTATGTTAGTAACATGTTTACATATTCCAAGCGAAATATTACATTTCTATGAAACAAAGTGCTGCCAAAATTTACATATTCCTTGCGAAATATGTTTTCCAAGCGAAATATGTAATTTGTGCTATTCAGATTCCAAGTGAAATATGTAATTTGTGCTATTCACATTCCAAGCGAAATATGTCATGCAATTTATGTAATACACGTTGTCACATTCCAAGCGAAGTATTACATCTTTAGGAATCGTTACTCTGTCCAATTTGTTTCAAGCGAAACATTACATTACAAATTTTAAGCGAAATATTACAAGTGCTTATTTCAAGCGAAACATGCCACAGGTGGGAAGAGACTAATTTTAGGCTTCATATAAACAACACTCCTTCAACAACAAATCTAATTTTCACGGTTTCTTCTTGATTTAGTAAAATCTCACGAAAGAATCATTTATTTCTCGGTTTAATCATAAAACTGTAAAATCTCGTGAATTTGAACTACATTCTCATAATCACTAATCAGTAAAACGATCCTTGCTTATCATTTCACATCACTTTTTCAATGTCGACTCAACAAGACATTTATGATGCTAGTTTTGAAAACCGTCCACCTATGCTCAACAAAGACAACTATGTTCCATGGTCTTCTCGTCTTCTTCGTTATGCAAAGAGTAAACCAAATGGAAAGCTAATCTACAACTCTATTATGAATGGTCCATATGTCAGACGAATGATTCCTAAACCAGGTGATTCAGACCATGAAGTCCCTGTTGCTAAAACCTTTCATGAGCAGACTGATGATGAACATACTGAAAAAGAAGTAAAGCAAATGGAAGCTGATGATCAAGCCATTCAGATTATTCTAATGGGTCTTCTTGAAGACATTTATGCTGCTGTAGATAGTTGTGCAACTGCTCAGGAAATCTGGTTACGTGTTTAGCAAATGATGAAAGGTTTTGATATTGGGATTCAAGATAAAAAGGCTAAGTTGTTTAATGAATAGGAAAGGTTTACTTCTACTGATGGGGAATCGATTGAGTCTTACTATCATCATTTTTCAAAGCTAATGAATGATTTCAAAAGAAACAAACACTTTCCAAAAAAGATCGCTAGCAATATCAAGTTCCTAAACAACTTACAACCAGAATGGAGATAACATGTTACCATTGTTCATCAAACAAAGGATTTGCATGAAGTAGATTACACTCAGTTGTATGATTTCTTGAAATACAATCAGGCGGAGGTGAATGAACTGAGGGCAGAACGACTAGCAAGAGCACATGATCCTTTGGCATTTATGGCAAACTCTAACAATCCTTACAACTATATAGTGTTTCACCAAGATCAACCATCACCGGTTACCTACATGCAACAACCACAACCCAACAACAACTTCATCACACAACCATCATTCAACACGAACTACATGCAACAACCAATGCCAAATCCCAAAGACATTACAGATCTCACTACTGCAATGAACATGGCACTTGTTCTAATGGCCAAGACATTCAAACTAAACTACTAAACACCAACCAACAACAACCAGAGAATTTCATCAAACCTTCGTAATAGGCAGATTGCACACCTGGGTATGAATTTGGGTCAAGATAGACAAATGCAGATGGTTGAAGGTAATGGTGGGAATCAGTTTAGACAGTATGCTGGGCAGAATGTTGGAAATCTGAATGGGTATAATGCAGTACATAATGTTGGGAATCAGGTTGTTCAGAATCCGGGGTGTTCAGAATGTTGGAAATCAGAATGGGCTTATTGTTGTTCCAAAGATTGCTAATCAGAATGCAAATCAAAAATGGTAATTAGATAAGGTGTTACAACTGCAGAGGATTAGATCATCTTGCTAGGAACTGCATAGTCAGGCCAAGGAGAAGGGATGTTGCTTATCTTCAGACTCAGTTGCTGATTGCTCAAAAGGAAGAAGCAGGAATCTAACTCCAAGCTGAAGAGTTTGATTTATAGGCTACTGCAGGGGATTTTGATGAGATTGAAGAAGTCAATGCAAACGGTATCTTGATTGCTAATTTGTAGCAAGCATCGACATCGGGTACTCAGACTGACAACGCTCCCGTCTATGACTCAGATGGATCAACTGAGGTAATCCATAATGACAATTGTTATAATAATGAGATATTTAATATGTTTACTCAAGAGGATCAGTATACTAATGTCACACCCCCAAACGGGGCCTGGACGAAAACACGTGTTTGGGGGTGTGACGTCATAATATACATCGCACAAGATCAAGTAAACGACCACTATATGGACGTTTGATAAAACATAACTCGTTGCTTTGATTAAAAATGAAATAAGTCTTACAATATTCTTAACATAAATGAAATAGTTTTAGCAGAAGCTTAAGACAAATGCAGCGAAACCATAACATGTTTTTAAGACAACGAGTATTTAAGATAAATATTCTTGAAAGACACCCGACAATGCATGCAACATCAAATAGCACCTCAAGAATAATCCAACTAAGTACCTGAGAAAACATGCTTAAAACAGTCAACATAAAGTTGGTGAATTCATAGGTTTGAATTTAGTATTAAGAGTGGACCACAAGTTCACAACACGCATGTGACAATTATAACATATACAACTTCACATAAAAAGTATTTACTGTTGCGCTAAGCTCATGACACCGAGGCTCAATTTAAAGTAGCATATTATATGCCAAACAAGATAACAAATGCCCTAGAGGTATCTGACCAAGATCACCTAGTGAAATTCGACATGGTATATATCCGTTTGTTCGTGTCACCCAAATCTAGTAAGCGCTATGTAGGTTCCGATTTACCACTTCACTTCATAACACGAAACACGAATCAAAGAAACTAGAGAGAGAGAGAGACGAAATGAGAGAGAGAGAGATGAGAGAGAGTTGAGAGAAAAAAGAGATAGAAAAGAAATTAGATTTATGAGAAAAACTAGATATTTTCACAAAGGAAAATATCTATATATATTTAGATATTTTTAGAAAATATCTAAATATATATATATACCCCTACACATTTAATGTGACGCGCGGGATATTTAACTAGGACCCGGGCTCGGGTTTTGCTTGGGATTAAACCCAAAACATATACAATATTAGATTATCTATCGAGCCCGATTCCCGATATTATCCTGTTACAACATTAACTAATTAAAGACCGAAGCTCCATCGTAGAGTGACCGAGCTTCCTTGTTCGACTCAATAAATTGAGGCTAACAATCTCCCCCGAAGTCGTTATGTTTCGGCGTTTACCAAAATGCCTTTTTTAGTAAGTTTAATTTTAGGAAATGTTTTGTTTCGAGATGTTAATTCCGGCACATATATTGCTAATTCTATATTGCATAAAACCGCACTAGTGATCCCTAAACGGTTTACTTCATGTCTGTCCTTGTTAAATATTCACTAAACTTCTCTATTTTGTGAAAACCATTCGATTTTACTTATATTTATGGGTATAGTCATTTCTAATGTTCATATTTAATTTTAGTTGTGATAAGATATGTTTCGTAGGTTGTTATAGCTCTATTCAATCACGAAAGCGTCCGAAAACCCATTTTACTATTCACATCAGCAACTACATTAACTATTTTTTTGAAAAATGTTTCAAGTTTCATTTGGCTATAACTTGGCCGTTTTAAGTCCGGTTTTAATGTGCGATATATGAAAATCTATCTACTCGAAACAAGCTATCCGAAAACTACCTTCTCGCCTAATGAAAATATTCTTAAGTGTTCGAAAACCCAAAAATAAAAACGAATCAGCAACATCATTTTTCATAAATGCTTCCAAAAATCGCACCAAACTTCATAATAGTGCCTAATCTATCCTAATCTCCATTCACAACTATTCCACAACAAAAACCACGCTTAATCTAGTCTAATCTCATCCCCATCAATCTTTCAACACACCAATCACTTCGCTTAAATCCTAAACATAATATTTGCATAAAGGATTTATAAAAGTTTCCTTGTTTAACATACCTATTTCATTTCTCTTGAAAAATTAACACAAAACCATAGGACTTTATAGATCTATGCAAGAACATAAGTAAATATTGAATGAAAGTAGAATTGAAAGTATAAGTTTCAAAGTAATCTTACAAGATGAAGAACAAGCTTAAGAAATATAAGAAATGATGATGAAAGACTTGGATCTTGAAAAACCCTAAATAATAATCAAACCCTAATTTGTAGATCTTGAAATAAACCCTTGAATCAATGAACCAATACTTGTAACCACCCTAGATAACCTTAGAAATGATCCTAGAATGCTTGAATATTGAAGGAAATCAAAGAAACTCAAACCCTAATAAGGGGTGTTTGAGCCGTGAGCTTCAAGAACAAAAGAGGGGGAGAAACAAATCTTTGGAGACATGGAAATGATATGAAACCCTAAGTGTGGATATAGTGTTGTATTTATAAGGAGTGAGCTAGGGTTATAAGATATTATAGGAACCATAGCAAAGCAAAATTTAAACCATCTCACACCATGGTCCTTGTGGTTCAGTTAGATGCAAGCAAATAGGGGAGACCACACCATTTTTCTAGCAAAGGTCCAAGTAATGAGTCTTGGTTTTAAAATTTTAAATCAAAGGGAAGCATGTGACTAAGAGATCACATGTTTATGTCTAGCTTAAGGTTTTGTGCATGAGAATGACCTTCTCATGTGTCACTATCATACACATGTATAGGACTTTCAAAATAAGATGCTCTTGAATTAATTTAGGACTAAAAGTGTTTTGGTTTGGGGTTTTGGCGTCCAAATTTTTCCAAGAGGAGGAGGGTGAATGAAAATTTGATGTTATAATACGTAAAGAATGATAACTCAAGTTTACATGCAAAGTTGGTAGGTTTTCAGGTCTCCATTTGACGTAGAATGATAAAACTGTAATGCGTACGCAAAAAATGTAAAAATCGTAAACGAAAGTGAACGTGACCTACGTAACACTTTAATATGATAAAGTAATGTATATATTATGTAACTAATCAAATTCCGAAGCCGAAACACGTTAGATGACATTTTTTTAGATTTACGCGGGTTAACTTCCTGGTTTTACGTCAATTTCAATTGAAACGGATATCAAAATAATAATCGGAATTTTTTAAAATATTGACCTAAAATTTACGGGGTGTGACATCCTTCCCCCGTTAAGAGAGCTTTGTCCGCAAAGCTCAAGCCGTAGCCTTGGATGTAGGTGCGGGGTTAGCGAAGAGACGTTGAATGTCTTGTCAGAACATGCTCAAGACCCGAGAAACATAATTTCTCTCATTGTGAGATAAAGTTTAAACCTTCCTTTATTTGAAGTCCGGGTTACGTACTGACATTTGCACATAAGCCATTTAGAAAATTAGAAATGACATGTTTTGAAACTATTTGAAAACTACACGATCGAACTTCATTACCACTCCACGTGTCCAATGTTAAATCGACATTTCTAGCACGTAAATGTTATCGATTCCAAGAAGACATGTCGAGAAGAATCTTTTGGAAATTTTCTGAATTTTGATTTTGTATTTTCTTTTTGAAGTTATAAATAATTTTTGTATATGCTTTTCCTCAAAATATGTACAATGGTGATAGTTTTGATAGATGATAACAAGCAGACCATTTGTCAGAACCTCCAGTTCCGACTAGAGTCAAACAACTCATACCAATTACCTATCTGACAGATACTTAAAACCGATCCCTCAGGAATGGCTTGTCGTAAACATATCAGAAAATTGGTATTCCGTCTGACAAAATATAATTCAATTATACCATTTTCCAACCTGTTCCTTATTAAAAGATATCGAGTATGAAATGTGCTTGTCCTTGAATGTTTTAACGGGTTTGCATGAGATTTGATATGGCTGACTGAGGTCGCATCAACCGGAATTTTGTTGTAGTTGAAGCCATAATCTTGAATGATGTTGTCCTCATCCACATTACTTGCGCACGAAAACTTGCAGATAACGCCACATACTCTGCCTACTGCTGAAGACATTGCAGTGCAGTTTTGTTCTATTGACATCCAGCATACAAGTGTATCACCAAGGAACTGTATCCCACCAGAAGTGCTTTTTCCCCGCGATTCAAGGCATCCAGCAATGATCAGCGTCTGAAAAAAGCAATTTAGAGTTCAAATCCAGAATCCTTTGGATACCAGATCCCCATGTTAATGGTACCCTTTAAGGTATTAAGATTCTTTCAACCTCCTTGAGGTGCTTTTGAGTGGTCGTATGCTTGTAACGTGCACAATAGCATACTATCTTGCACTAAGCTGGTCTACTAGATGTCAAGTACATGAGTGACCCTTTTTACTACTATAATCAATTTGTCTAACGGGTTCTTCCACTCAATCTACATCTATTTTGGGTTTAGTAAGCCCAATGGTGGTACAAATGAGTGACAGTTGTCCCTATTATGCTTATTTCAGAATTACTAAGCGTAAGTGGCCTGATTGATAAAATACCTATTGGGGTACAGGTGATCTGTATCTAAAAAGACTCACTCCCCTAAAGGACATTATCAAATCTACTGTGCAAAAATTTTCCCATCGTGTTGAATATTTAGGATGTTGTGGATCCAAAAATTATGTCATCAAACCGTAAATTTGCACAAGTATGAATATCATCCCCGAGATTTTATCTTGAATAAAGTTGGGTCAATTGTACCTTTAGTAAAGCCTTTGGACATCAGGAAGTTTGATAGTTCATCGTACCAGGCTCTTGGAGCTTGCTTTAATCAATACAAAGCTTTCCTGAGAAGGTAGACTTTTTCAGGATGACTCCTGGATCAAAAAACCCTTCCTGGCTGAGCAACGTAAACCTCTTCCTTCAGTGGAACCATTTAGACATGCCATTTTTACGTCAAACTGATAGATGGAAAAGACATGTGGTGCTGCGTGGCAACAAAAAATCCGAACGCTTCCAAGCGGGCAACTAGGAGCAAATGATACTCACAATCAATACCCTCTTCCTGAGCATAACCTTTAGCAACAAGTCGTGCTTTGTTGCGAATTACAGTCTGATCTTCATCCTTTTTGTTCTTCCATAACCACTTTAGCTTTATAATCATCTTGCCCAAAATGTTTGCTTACACACACTACTCATCTTCTCGAGTCAATCACTTTTAGTCTGTCGAACTGATGAAGTTCATCCTGCATTGCTTCGATCCATGCAGAATCAGCCATTGCCTCCTTAATGTTCTTCGGTTCAACAATACTCACCGTGAGCGCGAACATACACATTTCAGGATCTGTGGCAAGCTGTCGTCTTGTTTGAACTGGCATGGTTAGATTTCCACGAACTTGTTCTAATGGATGATCTCTGGTCCATCAGAAATCATGACTTTGTGGTTGAAATGAATGCACATCGGTATTATCAATGTTGCGTGAGGAAGACTCACCAATTTCTTATACCCGTGTACAAAAAGGATTGACAAATTCAGCTTCTTGAAACGATGCATTCGGTGCTTGATCATTGTTGTTTTCCTCAGCTTGATCGTGTGTTGGATTGTAATATTCTTCAAGTAAAGGACTGAAGAGAAATTCTAACCCTTGATGTGACGAATCTGGCTTTTCTGCTGAAGGAACAACATTTTATCTTGGGGGCTTGGGGTAAGAGTTGTTATAATCTGACGCCTTTTGTCCTTGAGGAACGAGGCCTGAAGAGACATTTTCAACAGACATCTCTTGTCATTGTGGTGCGAGGTCTGAACTGTTGTGATCAGACATCATTTCTTTGATTTCATCAAACTTGATATGAATGGACTCAACTATTAAGCGTGTTCTCTTGTTGTAAACACGATATCCCTTCGACTGAGTAGAATATCCCACCATGACACATGGATCCCCTTTTTCTTTCATCTTATCCAGATTTTCCCCATCTCTAGTTATGTAACAAATGCAACCAAAGATGTGAAGATGTTTTATTGAAGGTTTCCTGTCATTAATGATGTGATACGCCGTCTTTCCATGAGTCGATATGATGATTGATCTGTTCTGAGTATAGCATGCGGTTGCAACTGCTTCAGCCCAAAATGATAATGGAAGCTTAGAAGCTGAAAGCATCGTTCGAGCAGCCTCAACAAGAGTACGGTTCCGTCTTTCGACAACGCCGTTCTGTTCAGGTGTTCGAGGAGTGGATGTTTGATGTTCAATGCCTTCTTCTTTGAAATAGGCATGGAGTGTCTTGTTCAAGAATTCCGTGCCTCTGTCCGTACGAACAGTAATAACTTGAGCTTGAAGATTGCGTTGAATCATCGTGAGAAAGTCTTTAAGAACTTCTGGTGTTTCATCCTTGGATCGTAGAAAAAGAGTCCAAGTGTATCTTGAATAGTCATCAACAATCACCAGCCTTCGATGCCATAACCATGCTTGAGTTGGTGAAGCTTTAGCCATGAAACAGATTGGAGTTGATGAAGTTGTTTCTTGAAGAGATATTGTGTAGAGATCAGATCCACGATTACCAGTTAGTAAATCGTTTCCCTGAAGATCTCTCACAAAACAAGTAGATTTCCTGAAAGCAACCTCCAAATCAGCATCACAGAATTGACCAACCGAGAAAAGATTGTGATTGAGGCCTTCGACGTAATAAACCCGTCTAATCGTGACATTTCCTTGATTCAAATCTCCATAACCAAGAATTGGAGCAAATTGATCATTTCTAAAACAAACAGTACCCATAAATTTCTCCACAAAATTACACAACAGCTTGAGATTGCCCGTCATGTGCTTTGTGCTTATACGAAAAGCTTGAGATTACCCAGAAATATCTTAAACGGCTAGCAACGTTTAAAGATAACTTTTTCGTGCTTATACGATGTTGATGAAGACTTGCAAAATCTAGCAATGTGTGATTTCTCTTATGGTGCTTAATGCGCACATTTGCTATCACTTAAAGGAGTTATGTTGTTATGCTCAGTGTCTCATTAAGGATGAGGATTTTATCAAGAGATTGAGGTCTACTTATACTTCATGGAATTACGTATGAGTTTGGAGTCACGTGGATAGTACAAGACATAAGACATAAGTTTGGGTTATTCTATTTTAGCATCAAGTTTGTAATACTGAGTTTTCTCCATCAGTAATCATTACAAAGAGCCTACAGAATTTGAAGATTCAAGAGATGGTTAACATATTAGTTTCAGGGGAAGCTTAATTGACAAAGTGTTTATCCATCAGGATATCTACATGCACCACTTGAGGGGACGGTTTTCATTACTACTGCTAAGTCATTATGCTAGTTTAAGTTTCTACTGCTTAAATTCATTTTTCTTATTGTACGTAATGGTGGGTAATTTGAGTCATTGGAAGGTTGTATTGGTAGTGTGATATATGGTTTACAGTTGTAAAGATCCAAGTTGCATATCTTCACAAGACCCCTATTGGATTATTACAAAAAGGGGAAGAAGATTACAGAAATATGATTTGCAACTTATTAAATGTGGTGGCATGGAGATTTTGATTTAAGGGGAAGATTGTTTCATTCATGGAAGATTAAGATGTTGGTTTTGTAATCATCAAATAGAGGAAGATTGTTGGGAAATATATTGATTTGATGATACAAAACAATGAAATAAGAAAGAACCAAAAGGAAAACAAAAGGATCAAAGTCGTCAGATTAGAATTCTACAAGATGTAGGAGTACATTAAGATCCTAAAAGATTTAGCCAAAGATATAAAAATAAATATTAGGAAGATTTAGTTTCCTAATTGTATTATGTTTCCTTTGTAAACCTAGATATCTCTATTATATAAAGAGATGTAGGGCGTGAGTTTTAGTGTGCACAGAAAAATGTAGTCGACTAAAAAGTGTGTGTTCTAGGCGTATGGTTCTTGTTAAACGCCTAGATGTCTAGTTGGTTTAGCCTCAAGGATCTTTGATTCCTGTTATAGTTAGATAATCGTTCTATAATTGATCATGTAGAATTGAGGCTTGTAGTGAATGATAATGAAGAAAAACCTTGTTACAATTACATTGTTCTTATGTTAATTATGCTATACATATTCTATGAACTTTGTTATTGTTAATCCTAGATGAGATCTAAACAATCTCGAGTTATAAATGATCTAAGGAGTTCTAACAAACTCCACACTTATATATGCAAACATGGATAATTCTAGTAACGCTAGAGGCAAAGGTAAAGGTATGGTAAGACCGAAAAGAACATGAACACGGGAAGAGGATGAAAAGCTAATGGATGCATTACTGCAATTACATGCATCTGGAAAGTATGCTACGGATAACGGCTTCAAACCAGGATACAATCAAGCTGTTGAAACTTTAATAGATGTAAGTCTTCCGACCGGTTTAAAAGCAGAACCTCATATAAGGTCTAGGTTGAAGACGCTAAGGATTAACTTTAGCACTTTTCATGACATGGTTGTCGGCTCAAGCACAAGTGGATTTGGTTGGGATCCCAAAAAATGCATTCTCACTGCCCCTGAAGATGTATAGGATGGCTACTTGAAGGTATTTTGGAAAAAATAATTGCATTTAATTGATTGCATATTCTAATTATATTGGCACAACCAAATAAAATCAATCCTTCTTTGAAAACACTTTGCAGACTCATCCAAAAGCATATGTTTTTAAAGATAAGTCATTCCCCCTCTATCACAAGCTTTCCACCATCTTTGGGAAAGATAGAGCTAACGGGTCTCGAGCTATTGATCTTGGAGATGAAGAGGATGTAGGTGAAACACAAGAGACTACAACAAATGATCTTGAAGACCAAGATATCGATATGGTTGCTGGTCCTTCTCCATGTGGTGTAGATGGTCAGAGTAAGAAACACAAAAGAGGCAAGACTAATGAGTTACTTCATATGTATTCTGTGTCAAGCACTACATTGAATAACACCATCACTTTAATTGGGAATGTAATGAATATGAATTTAATCAAAATGGCTAACGATAATGAAAGAAGAGTTCAAAGTGAGATTGATTTGATGAGGAGGGTGCAAAACAAGATTGATGTTTTACCAGGCATCGTGTTTGAGGAAGCGAATGAAGCAATAAATGTTTTTGGGAGCTGTCCCTTGAAAGCCGAAAGACTCTTCGGATATGACAATGTGGAAAAAATCCAAATGGTCTAAATGTTTGCTATAAAATCCACATGACAGGTGTGTGTTAATTAACAATATGTTTCGTTTCACCGGCTTTTGTATGAATCTACTGGTATATGGCGTGTAGCTACTTTTGTATGAAGCTACTTTTTGGTATAACTAGCTAACTTTGTATAAAACAACTAATCGATATAGCGTTATTATGTATAAAGTTAATGTCTCTTTAGCTAGCCAATTTTGTACTCAACTACTTGTTGGGATGGCTAGCAAATTTGATATGTAACATGTAACTCATGTAATTACAAGTAAATGTAACTGTAAAGTTATATATATTATCTGATGATGTATTGGTGCTATCCTATTAATTTTTTGCTTCCATATGCATAATAATAACTTTGATGATATAAGTTTGATTGATATAGAGGAAATGATACGGATCAAGGAGGAAGCCCACTTAGCCCAACCCAAGCTGAGCCCACTAAAAGTGGCTAGGGTCGGCTAAATGTTACTAATACACAAAAATGAGTTGAGGCAATATTGTAATTAAAATCAATGTTTATTTCTCATGACATCCTTACCAAACATAAGAATTGATTCTCGGATATCAATTCTCTCTAGTTACCAAACATGAGAATTTACTCAATGTCTTTATTCAATTCCAATTCTCTAAATTTCTTTTCTCTACTTCATTTCATTTCAATAGATTTCTTTTTACCAAACATGCCCTTAGGGGTATTTGGTTTATGTATATAGCAATAAAGTAATAGGTTTCATTACAAATAACATGTTTGGTTAATGGGTTGATTTATGAAAAAGGGTATGAAACCCATTAAATTAGACATAATCTAAACCCACCACGGGTGGTGGGTTTACGAAACCCATACCCATAGCAATTCCCTAGACAAACCAAACACCTCCTTAATATTTGTGTCTTGATTTGCACACTCCACTAAGTGATGTGGAGTATAAATGACAAAACACAAATCAAGTTTTTTGGCGCCCTTGTCGGGGAGTGAAAATTAATCTTGATTTTTATTTTATGTTTTAGCTTTTAACATTAGATTAGATCTAACCCTTAGGAGTAGTGTTAATTAGATTAGTGTATATTCTTGTATATTATGTATATTTTTGTATGTTTGTTAGTTTAATTGTTTGCTTGTATATTTGTGTGTTTAATCTAATTGTTTTGCTAATACACTGTTCTGGTCGATAACTTGATACAGCGTATCCACTACCATCAGATACGACGTATCCAACTTTCTGTCCAATACATCGTATTCATTCAATCGATCAATACGGCGTATCAATCAACTGTAACATAATCAAAATTTTAGTTTTTATATTTGATTTCCATGCTAAATTTTTTTCTATCTTTCTTTAGAGCAAATCCTGCTGATATTTTTACCTTTGTTACAGGAAGTACTTATCAGAGCTAGTCGATTAAAGAAAGTTATGGCAAACAAGGGAAAGAAGTCAAGTATGGAAACATTTGTGCCTAATGACAAAGCAGATTACTATTCCGGGATTACAAGTATTACTGTTAACGGGAAAAATGCTTATGAGCTAAAAGGAAAATTCTTAGATGATCTACACAACAATGCTTTTAGTGGAACAAACGGGAAGGACGCAGTTGAGCATATCAAATACTACCTAAAAATTATTGACCCAATCAAATTACCCAATGTAGATCATGATAAACTGAGAGTTGTTGTTTTCCCAATCT
>BQNB010136998.1:0-17920 GCA_026074375.1 Tanacetum coccineum
AATTTAAAATTCAAATTTTATGTTTTTAATAAAACATTTCTTTTAATTAATAAATAATTTGTTTCTATATTTTTATAAAAACATTTTTGTGGAAGTATAAGATTTAAGAAACAATTATTTTCTTGATCACTAATCATGTTTAATGATTTGTTTATCCATACCTTAAGTGATTAATAATAGAAATAGAATTTTATGATTATTAATTTATAAACGTTTAATTTTATCGTAAACGTTTTCATATTTTGTTATTATCAAAACATTGAGAGGTCGAAAAATATAAATAACATTTTTGGACATTATTTGTATTAACACATTTGCATTTTAGGGTTTATTATACCCCTGAATCGCTACTTCTATAACAGAAAGTCGTGATCTCTTACACTCGCTCATCAGACAACCTTTGTTATTAGAAGACACTCGACTTAAAACCACCAAACACGCACGTTTAGACGTTTACATGAGTTAGGGTTTTGGAAAACCCTGAATCGTTGTATTCAATGTACCACCTGTGCTCGTCCCACACAGAATCTCAGGCTAGAACGATTGGTTTATGGACGTTGATTGTGACCCTTAGACATGGCAACAATCCTCCACGATTCATACAAAGCTCGGATACCAATTGAAGGTGATCAGAGGTTAACATAGAAGCACAAGCAAGAACACGACACATGAAACAAGAAAATAAGAACACGGTGTTTGCTGCCTAAAAAGCATCTTTATTTATTGAAGAAACTTACTCAAAACTCCAAGAGTAAATTGCATAAATCGTCCTTAAAGTTTGGCCAAATTGCATGTTTCGTCCCAAACGTTACGAAAGTGCAAGGATCGTCCATGTGAGAAAACTTTTGGTGCAAGTATCGTCCTTGTGGGGAAACTTTTGGGGAAACCTTTGGTGCAAGTATCGTCCCTGCGGGGACGATACTTGCACCAAAGGTTTCACTACAGGGACGATCCTTGCACTTTCGTAACATTTAGGACGAAACATGCAATTTGACTAAACATTAGGGACGATTTGATACAATGTAATGCCCTACCCTCTACGGTATATATAGACTAACCTATTCTCGTTAGACTATAACTAGGATTACACTTTACATAACCTAATAACTATCTAACTGGATCAAAGATAATTACTTGCACGTCAAGTAAACTTGTTGGACTTCTACTCCAACTAGGACAACTTCTTGATAACACCCATTAAGCCATATCCAAAGCTTAGGAATTCTCTAACAATGTACCAAATGCTTACTTACGTGAACATTGATTTAGAAATAAGGGTTTGTCAAATTTTGTTGATATTTCAACGATTTTCGGTTATAACCCTTGTTATTTTATTTCGTGGCACTTATGATACAAAATTTCTAGGTTACATGAATATAACCTAATATTAATGATTTTATACTGTTTTCAATGTGTTTACATCTTATTGATTAAAAGTGAGGGCATTTATTTGTCGACTAAAAAATAGTAACTTATAGCATCATCTTTTCTCGCTTGATATAGGAGGATACTTTTTCATGAATAACGTATTATATGACGTGTCATTTAACGTAAATACAGCAACACTCTATTTTTTCCCTAAGCCATCCAATGTTAGTTTTTTTCCGCGTTTTTAGTTTGTCATTGTATTTTTCAATTTGTTATACATCGGCCATTATATATGACAATGTTAGAAAGATATAACATTTTTAAATTTCAAAAAACATTATATTAATTATTAATTATTATTACATAAAAAAATTATGTTGTGTAATTTAATACTAATAAATTAAAAGTTTATTTTATTATTATTGTTACTATATTACATGGAAACAATAATACCAACTTCTGTGAACAAACATTGATTGCGAAATAAAGGTTTATCGAATTTGTTTTCTGATTATGGCTTAGATATTTCGGCGGTTTTAAGTTACAACCCTTGTTATTTTATTAGGCGGCACGAACGATACATAATTTTGATGTTACATGAATATAACCCTATGCTATGATTATCGGTTTCAATGTGTTTACATGTTAATAACATAAGCGGGGGTATTTATTTGTCGACTAAAAAATAGAAACTTACAATGTTGTCTTTTCTCGCTTGATACTAAGTAGTCCAAAAGTAGTTTTCCCGCGTTTTCATTTTGTCATGGTGATTTAATACTAGCACGTCAGTAAAAGCTTGGAGGGTAGAACCAGAAGAATGACGTTTGAGCATACCATGTTCAACCGTACCATGAAGATAACGTAAAATCCGTTTAACTGCAGACCAATGATTCTCGGTCGGAGCATGCATATATTGACATACCTTGTTAACAGCAAAAGCTATGTCTGGCCGAGATAGGGTAACATATTGTAAAGAACCCACTACTTGTCGATATTTTACTGGAGTAGAGAAACCGGTACTGTCATCTAAACTGAGTGAGCTCGAGGTAACCATGGGAGAAGACACGAGATTGCAGTTAGAAAGACCAGCACTTTGTAATAGCTCTAAAATATACTTCTTTTGAGATAGGAGAATGCCGGACACATGCGGAACAATTTCAATACCCAAGAAGTAGTTAAGTGGACCAAGATCTTTTAATGCAAAAGCGGATCCAAGTTGACAAATTATATTGTCGATAGTGCCCTTGTTATTACCTGTAACAATGATGTCATCCACATATACCAGAATGTACAAAAGTGTGTCTCCACGCGAATAAATAAACAAAGATGGATCCGTTTTGGAGCCTTTGAAACCGAGATCGAAGAGAGCCTTGGAGAGGCGCTCAAACCAAGCGCGTGGGGCCTGCTTTAAGCCGTAAAGAGACTTATGAAGCAAACATACATGATTTGGTCGTTGTGGATCAATAAAGCCCGGAGGTTGTTTCATATAAACCTGTTCCTTAAGATTTCCATGAAGAAATGCATTCTGAATATCTAACTGGCGTAGTGGCCAGTCGTTAGTAACCGCAAGTGATAAAACAGCTCGAATAGTTGTCGACTTGACAACCGGGCTAAATGTCTCATGAAAATCAATACCTGGTTGTTGCCGACAACCTTTGGCAACAAATCTTGCTTTGTAACGAATGATAGCACCATTCTTGTCCCGTTTTAACCTGTATACCCACTTACCATCAACAACATTGGTAGTAGAAGCACGAGGTACTAAAGACCACGTTCCATTTTTCATGAGAGCATCATACTCTTCTTTTATAGCTTGACGTTACTCCGGAGAGTTGTTGGCAATGGTAAACGAGGTTGGTTCAGTGATGGTAGTGGGGAGGACGGTAGCATGATTTGTAGAAGGATTGTAGGGAACCCGTTGTTTAGGATTTTGACAAAGATTTGCAGGATGTTGCCGAGTGATGGGAGGTGGTGGTGGTGGTGGTGTGGGTGGTAGTGGTGTTGGTATCGATGTAGTCGATACGGGAGATGGTTGATCATTAAAAGACTCAGGAGAAGTTTGAGTAGTTGGACTCAAATGTGAAACTGATGATGGAGATGAAATCGGTAAGCGTGGTGAAGATGGACTTGGATGGTCAATAGTAGGAATTACATAAGGCGATTCCAAGGAGTAATAAGGAGATGTTTTCGAAGGGGGTGGGGAAGTTGTTTTAGGGATATCGAAGGGAAATTGTGCTTCATTAAAACGAACATGTCGAGCAATATAAAGACGCTCGGTAGAGATATCAAGACAACAATATCCATGATGGGAGGGGCTGTAGCTAAGAAAGAAACACAGAGTGGAACGGAAATCCATTTTGTGACGATTGTACGGACGAAGATAGGGAAAACATAGGCACCCAAAAACACGAAGAAGAGAGTAGTCGGGAGACCGTTTGAATATATGTTCAAAAGGTGACTTGTTTGTTGATGTGCGAGAGGGCATGCGATTGCTTAGGTAAACAGCAGTATCAAAAGCATAATTCCAAAAACGTTGACGAACACATGCTTGAGCAAGAAGAGTAAGACCGGTCTCCACAACATGGCGATTGCGACGTTCAACAAAGTCGTTTTGCTTACTTGTATGAGGACAAGATCTCCGATGAATAATTCCCAGCGAAGAGAAAAACGAAGCTAAATTGCAAAACTCACCACCCTAATCGGTTTGAACATTCTTTAATTTTGTTGTGAATTGACGTTCAACCATTTGCACAAATGATTTAAAAGTGGAATACACATCAGATTTTTGAGCTAAATGATATATCCACATGTAACGAGAATGATGATCAACACACAACATAAAATATCTATGACCTTCAAAAGATAACAAAGGTGCGGGACCCCAAACATCACAATAAACCAAGTCTAAAATATTGTTACTTCGAAATCCAGATTCAAATAAAGGTAGTTTTGAAGATTTTCCCAGTGGACAAGAATTACAGAAACTTGACAGACTTTTATTTGTAACGGGAAGAGAAAAATTAGAAAGCATAGAACGCAAAAGACGTTGATGAGGATGTCCGAGCCGTCTATGCCAAATGGTTGGGGAAGCTCGTACAGCCGAAAAAGATACTTTATTGATGGACTTTAGTTGAGGAAGAGTGATGGTGTAGAGACCGTGTTTACTGGGGCCGGTGAGAAGAGTGGTGTGTGTAGACTCGTCCTTTACAACAAAATAAGAAGTGTGAAATTCAAAAAAGACATCATTATCATGACAAAATTTCTGAACAGAAAGGAGATTGTGGGAGATTTCTGGTACATGAAGAATGTTTTTGAGAGAAAATGATTTTTTGTAGTGAGTAAACTTTAGATGAACCAATATGAAAAATAGGAAGACCCTTACCGTTGCCAACATGAAGTGCGTCGTCACCATAATATGCCTCTGAATTGTCCATTGCTTCCAAATCAGGTGTCACATGACTATTTGCTCCAGTGTCTGAATGCAAATTTGCAGAGGCATTAGAGGATTGAATACGGGTATTTGCAAAGTGAGCGGATGGCCGAGTGCAAATAGTAGAAGGGTCATGATTAGGGCATTGTGATGGAATGTGACCGATACAACATCTATTGCAAGTGCCATACACTGTGTTTTGGGTGGATGCCCAATCAAATTGACGACCATTACCACGACCTCCATTGTTGTTGTTATTACAAGAGTTGTTGCGATTGTCATGGTTATTGTTATTTTTATTCATGTTGTTGTTTGATGGGCGAACACCATAAAAGGCTTATGGACAAGATGGTGCAATGGGTGACACTTGGAATCTAAGAACACTTAATTGAGCAGTCAACTCTGAAAGTTGAGCTTGACGAGCTTTTGGTATGCTTGGTGAGCCTACTGTGTAGTTTGCAGCAAAAGATGAAGTGATAGACGGAGCAGGTGCACGAGTTTTTCCAAGCATATAATCATGATCACTAAGGAGTGCATGAAGCTCGCTAAAATGCATTTGGACTTTGACGGGAAATGATTGTAGTTTTAAGACCGTTATGTAGGATATTGGATATCATAACACAATCAATGATCTAGGGGTTGGCCTACTTTGTAGAGAGAGAAAGTAGGTTCTAGTGAGAGAAAAATACCTTTAGTGTGTGTATTATCAAAATGATCAACCAACCCCTTCCCATGGCTGGAAAGGGGTATAAATACATGTGTTTGGATGCCCTAATGGGCTATGGTATGGGCTTACAAGTGGGTAAAAGACCCGGCCCAATACCATGAGTCATATGCTTACGATTAAACTATGAGCTATGCTATTCTAGACAATACACAGGGTGACCGAGTCTTTTTCTTAAACCTAACAATCTCCCCCTAAGGAAGGTTACCCCTGAAAATACAATTTGAATTCTAGCATTCTAAGTCTTAACCTTCTGGCTTTAGCTCGTAGTCTTTGATTCTTCGTTCTTTGAGTTCTTTGTACATTATGTAGCGATCCTTAAGCTTTGGTCCTTAGACTTGTGTGATCTTTGAGCATTCTTTGAGATCATCAGCCATAATACATCTCCAAATTATCCTTGTGGCAGTGTTTCCTCCATGTGATGTTGTGACCTTCGGACTGGCATGCTTACACTTTTCTGGATCATGATAGTACTCATCAGAGTTGTGAAAGCTGTGTTATAGGTCTTTCACTTGTCATGACGTCTTTGATTAGAAACATTAAGTGTGAGCATGGGTTTGTGAATTGACTCCACTGGAACGAGGTATCTCCATCTCTATTTTTTACTTGAGCTTGTAATAAAATAGTTAGCAATAAAGCTTATGGATAAACCTCCGGATCCGTAAGGACCGACCTGTGATCAGGTAGATTCATCTTAAAAAGAATCTCCTTGACAGGATTTCTAGTATAAGTATCGGATCATCTAATGTACAACCATCAGAGTCACCATACTTTCCTGTTCCCTTTATTGGAACGTCTCAAAGCAGACAACACGATAAGAGTGAACCGGTTAGTTACTATCTTACCGATTAAAGAGAAAAATTGATTTGAAAATCATTTGACGTGTTACTTGAGAAAGTATTTGTGTGACACATCGAGATTATTTTATGGCACAAAATCAAATTTCATCAGAAACACATTTGTTTTGAAAGATTTACACAGTCAATGTGCTTGAAAATCAATTATTGAGCACATCGAAAGGTTTTCCAAAAACTATTTGTCAATTCACTGCCTGGAACAAGTTTGATTCATAAAGAATCGCACCATTGTTGCTTTCCATTTGTCACAAGTTTGACCCATAATGGATCTCACATGTCACCTACCTAGAGCTTGTTTGATGTTGGCTCTAGAAGGATTTCCATCTTTATTGTGAGTACTTTCGTATCACTCGGATGTTATGGCAATACCACAAGGATAATGCGTAGGACTCTTAAGATCTTACATACTATCACAGTGTGTGATGAGCATGCTTAGTTTGTATTAGTGTCCTAGCGAGATTTATGGATGATCTCATGGCTCTAGACTCTATAGTGCACATTTGGTTTTAGTAGTCGAAGGTTGGAGCAGACTGCCACCTTTTCAATATCGTCTAACTCGGAGTGAGAGAGACGATAGAAATGTATTGATCTCTGTGAGATATGAAACAAGAGTCCTTTGAGGGGTCTTGAGTGGCTAGGGAGGGTTGTGCAGCGTATCACTGGGTCCATGATACTTGTCTTCAATGTCAACAATCAACCATGTGATTCTGACAACATATGTAGTGACCCGGTTTCTGCCTAATGTTTAAGGAGGGCTGCTTTTTTTTCACCCTTTATCTTAACATTTCTTTTTTATTCTTCAACCCCTTTAGTGCTTACCGAGACTTCATTACTAGTACCTTGTTGGGTCCATCTCAGTCCGCACTATTCCTTTATTCTCACTTTACTCCTTTTTTTTTAATCATACCTAAGGACTTCTACACTAACTAGTGGATTGTCCCTGGGTAGATCCCTCCGGCTCTGGCGAGATCGTGAGAACGAGTACCTAACCTTACCATCCTTATAACTTCAAAAAAGTAATTACAGGGTCAGTCTTTGGTATTTTCCACACTTGCCGTCATACACCATTCGCTCCCCCTTAATATGTGCATCGATATTCGAAAGAGTTTAGCACATATGAGAGAGCCTATACTTGAGTCCAAAAGATCACATTTTTATTAGATTTTCATAATTAAATCACATTCTCTCCCACGATTAAAAATTTCAAACCCTTTGAGATTTAGGATCTCAAGTGATTTAAATATGTTAGAAAAATTTAGGAGAAAATGTGTTTGATTTATACAAGCCTATAATAGAACATATTCATGCCCCCCCTCAATTATTGAGGGACATAGTTCGTGTCAGTTATAATAAGTTTGTTCTAATGGTAACAAAATTTGACACAAACTCAGAAAACCAAATAGACTGACACAAAACACATCTTAATCACTATTGTATAATGTACATATTACAATAACATATATAAGTATACCCCACAAGAGATGGACCTTGATTGCAGATATGATGTGATCATTCGGTTCTCTGTAGAAGTCTGTAGTCTCCTTCTTTTACTCTTCCACCAACAAAGCTTTCTAGGTTACGGAAGATCCTCCTTGTCTTAAGCCGTTTCTAAATGGCAAACATGAACTCCTTGCTTCTTTCGACGTCTTTCCTTGTCCAAAACCATGTGTCCAAACTCGGATTCATCTTGTTAACCTTGAATTCCTTGACCCGATAGTCCAATGCCTCATGAATTTGATGTAGAGTACCGTCACTGAATTTGTGGATCTCATTGAACTGCATGATCATCTTAACCCTATATTTATCCCTAAATGTGACAGCTCTTGGAGAGTCAATTACTGTGAAGTCGTGCTTGAACTAATGCATACCAAAAGTGTCAAGAGATCACTTCCCCCATGTAGTTGAAGTGATGCAATCAGTCTCATTATATGAAGCCCAAAAACCAGAAGAACACACTCAATCCATCAATAAAGTTGAAAACGTAACAAATCAAAATCAATTAAGACCGAATATGCCACTTTTCTCCCTCAGGAAATTAGCAGATGAAGAATTGCTACACCAAAGTCAACTAAGCCCCGAGTGTAAGCAATTTATCCCGTACGTAGTCGAAATGATAACACCAAGACAGTACCATAAAAACAACTAAGTACCAGATGTAGTCGACAGGATAACACCAAAACAGTACCGTAAAAATCGAGTAAGTCCCGAATGAGCACATTTAAATTGTTTCACCAAATCACAACTAAGTCCCGAGTGAAAGTAATTTATCCCGTATGTAGTCAAAATGATAATACCAAGACAGTACCATAAAAACAACTAGGTACCGGATGTAGTCGAAATGACAACACCAAAATAGTACCATAAAAATCAAGTACGTCCCGGATGAACACTTTTCTTCGTGTAGGATACTGACTAACTGGAGGAATCATCATACAATTGTGTACCTCTTTTATCATCAGAGAAACGGTTTTTTACATCTCTTCCACCACGTAGTTGGAATAATACACCAAAGCCACAAGTTACAACACTGATTATCTTCTGCGGTATGACTTATGTCTTCCAGGTTGACCTCAATAAGGAAAAGGTATGAAGTTCATCATGTGCACTCGTTGTGCGTTTAGATGTATGTCTCCTTCCCCCTTGCTGGTTTTGATACCTCAGAATCAGCAACACATTGTGCGCACATATACTTGAAATTTTGTGAGAAGAATGAAATTCGCTCAAATGTATCCTGTAAGAATCAACTTGCCAATAAAATCTCTACTCGTTAACTCTCTCTGACTATCTTTACCACCCTTTATGTTGGCTATATGAAGTGACCACTAATGGAGTAAACCCGATATACCAAACTTGAAACTGAAGTAGAATTTCCTGTTTTTGTGACTTAAGCTTGCACAAATGTTAGAAGAACGGTGTAGAGAATTTGTGCTCCAAGCAAATCTCTAAGTACTCAATACCCCTCCCAAAGTATGAGACATTCATCACCTCTTGCGATTATCCACAACGTCTTCAGCGTGTGACACTGAGTACTACAACGTAACTCCTTTAAGTGATAGTTATCCAGGTCTTTAACCATCCACCCCGACTTCTGAAAACTAGATAAACCAAGTCTTTCAACTTAAATCTTAAGCACGAGCAAGTTATCATTGAAAATCATGCATCCAACCAACCCCGACTTCAAGATAAAATAAGAACACGCCTTCGTGAAATTGAACTTCAAACTCAAATAAGTGATACCCGATCGACTCCGTAGTCACTTAAAAAAATTAATTCCAAATCTAGCCTTTAAAAAAATTAAGTTCCATGATTCTTTATAAAAATTGACTCTGGTCTCGTCACTAAATCTTGTCACTTTTTCACAATAAACCCCAATTATAACTACTAATCACATAACATACCAAAAATCAACTCAAATGGCACATTAAGAGATATATTTTCGTATGACATAAAATATCTAACAGAGTGAAAGAAATTCTCAGCCTAATGTTTGGTTTAAAAATATTAAATGTGGTTCCAATACATTAGGGGGGGGGGGGGGGGGGGGGGGGGGGGGGGAGGATAACTCTCGGCCCATTGTATTAGTTATAACCCGGCTGTAATAAATACATCAGCCCATGCTGTTTGATTGAGACCCCCAGCCCAACTCTATTCCAAACCTTTCGGCCCATGAGGTTTATACATCATCACCCACCCATCAATGTAATACCCAGCTAAATAAACATACGTCCCCCCAAATCCCCAAAACATAACCAGTTTCATCAGTTATAAATATATCTTACCCACCTTTTAATTAGGGTAACTATAACCCTAATCTCTTTAGGTACGCAACCATAAACATCTCTCCCAACAGATACACTCTCCCATCTAAACTCCATCTCAGATTACATCAACCACAAAACCCAAACGAATTAAACACAAACCCCTTATCTTTCTGCTTATATAAGCCGTGTACAAAAGATGAAGAACGAAAGCTTCAAGATCATTCTAATGTGGTCTCGGGTAGGTGTTTGTTTGGTATACGTTTGTGTGTTTCAAATCGAAACAAAGGAGGATATGAGCAATCTTGTTCATTATCTTTCTTTATTTTCGTAAATTAAGGACATATCTATGATGATTTGTTTTGAATTGTGTAGATCTTTTATAAGGTCATACGGTTTTTGTTCAACACAATCGAAAAAATAAACTGAGATCCTAATTTTTCATTTATGTTCGAGTCTAGTTGTAGTTTGAGATGGAATGTGTTTGTGTTGGAATACTGTGACTGAAGGATTATAGGATAGTTCTGGATTTGTGATGTTGATATGAGAAGTGACGAGAGGGCTTTTAAGGCCTAAGTTTTGTTGGATTTGATTGATGAGGTTGTAATTGTGACGAAGTAATTGATGTTATTGTTGTCGACTACTGTTTTTTTTGTTCATGGGTTTAGTTTAAATGTTTCTAGTCTGTTTTTGTTTCTTTGTAATGGTAATGGCTGTTGTTGATTTTGTTTATATACAAGTCTGTCATCTCCTTTCTACCTTTCTGTAGTCTTTCATTTTGTTGACCTAGCACAACTCAGTTGTGATCGTTTTTGACTCAGTGAGTTTGACCAGGGTCAACTCGGTAATGACCGAGCTGGAATCGGTTTTTGGGCACTAGACAAAACGCAATGTAGAACTAGACAAAACGCAATGAGAACAAAACACAGCCTTTACTAGCAAAACTCAATGGTCAAATCGCAGTTGACTTAGACAAAACGCAATTCTTGATAGAATTTTGGCAGCATAACGTTTAGATGTGCTAAGTTAAGGGTCTTTAATGATCAAAAAGCAACACCAAAACGCAGTGAGAGGCAAAACGCAGAGATAAGTAGTAGAGACAAAACGCAATGTTTTGAGACAAAACGCAATCTTCAAAATATGTCACTTTCGAAAGTACTGTGTGTCGCTTTCCTGTCAGTTTGTCCTATTCCACAAATAGCAAAAACAAACCACTAATCTTGGCTGAACACAAATCGCAACCAAGAAATTTTAAAAAAAATGAGCTCGAAAATTATATTTAAGCCATAAAAAAACATATCTGAACCATTGAATGAGACAGAAACGTATAACAACAAACACATCATTTTCGTGGCTTTTACACAGGAAAAAAAATAGATCTGAACCATTGAATGACACTGAAACGTATAACAACAAACACATCATTTTCGTGGCTTTTACACAGGAAAAACACACGAAAACAAAATAACCCATAAACGAACCAGATGTGAAATCTGATCCAGGACATGAACAGTTGATGAACAGTGTATCAACAGTAACCGGACAACAAACTTAATGATAAAAATGACAAGACCAACCGGACCATAAATCGTAACCCCGACCCAAGAACGCAACCGAGGCTCTGATACCAATTGTTAGATATAAAGAAACTTAGATCCGGTGGTCTTGGTGAACCAAACCAAGTAAAGCTAGTCATGTTTGTAGAGAGAGAAAGAGTAGAGGGAGAGAGTAAACAAAAAGCACACTTCTCTAGAGAGTGAAAGTGTGTGTGTAGTAAGTGAAAAAATGAAATGTTTACAAGTCTCAACCCCTCCATGGAAGCCTTGGAGGGGTATATATAGTCCATACACTACTAAACTATGAAATCTTGCCTAATCTAGTCCCTGCGTATGTGACTATGATAATCTATGGTAATTCCGTAATGTCATCACATAAAATGAAATCCTAACACCAAAGATGGCTTGTGTTTAGACTATAAATACACCCTATAATCTTCCTTAAATGGGTGAACCTCACAATTGTAATTTCACTAATCATTCAATAATAACTACTTTCTCTTTCTAAAATGGCTTTCATTTATTTCCACCATCCCCGACCTCCCGAGATCGTGAATCGAGAAACCTCACAAGTGGTATCAGAGCTGCACAGGCGATTTGTGATGTTTAGCTTATTCTGATCAACTTATTTTCGCAGCTTATGCTTATTCGGTCCAGTTCAGCTTATTTCAGTCCAGATTCAGTTTGTTGAGGCTTTTACAGCAGTTTATTGTGTTCAACGATTACTATGCTTATTCGGTTCAGATTCTGTTCAGATAGCTTATTGAGTCTATTTTGTGCTTATTATGTTCAGATTATTATGCTTAGATTCATTATGTTTGATATGATCGAGTTTGGCTGCTTACGGTTTTATCGTAAGAACAAACTCGGTCAGATTCACGATCATAAGGTGTGGTTTAACTGCTGATTTTACATTTTCGGATCTAGTAAACATCAAATTCGGAAGTAAAATTCGATAAGTAACAAATTCGGAACTGGTCAAACGGTCAAACTCGGAAGTTATGGTCAAACTCAGTAATCTAACAGCTTATTCCAAAAATGGATTCTGAAAATGTTTTTGGTCAAAAACGAAAAAGAAAGCTGCAAGGAGATACACAGATTTTAACAATTTTTGATATCGAAATTGCTTCATAAACTCAGTACCAAAAATGAGTCAACTCAGTACAAGACTCGATTATTACCGAGTTTTACAAGGCATATCGAAAATGAAAACAAGAAAAGGGTGTAGATCAAAAACTAAAACAAAAATAGACACCCTTTTCAAACAAGCAGTTGGGATGTGTTGTTGAGATGATCAGATTTGATAAGGTTAATAGTAATTTTGGGAGATGGAGATGTAGGCATGTATCTGTTGAATGGAAAAGTAGATGAACGAGGCTGTTGTTATAATGAAAATGTAGGGTTGGTGTGTACACTAGGGTTGTAACGTGTGGTTATACATAATGTGAATAATGAGATTGTGATCCAAAAATTGATGAACATGGGCTGGATTGGATTTGCTTGTTGCTTATACCCTATATTGGGCTGCTCCATTGAATTTTCGACATGGGCCATTACTAAATTCGAAAATTGCATCATTTGTAGCGTATGTGCTTAACTTTTGATAGTATTTAGTATTTGGTTACATTTATACTCGTGAACAATAATCATGGACTTATAAAAACATCACTTATCGCTTAAAACGATCCTTATTGAAGATTCATGAAAAATGCTAAAAGGCTATTCTCGGGATTTAACTGCAAGAAATGAACTACGGGTAATTCTTTATTACTTATTCGGGATTGAAGTAATATGTCACGGGGAAGTGTGCTTATTTCATCTTCTGGCCTTTCTACCTCTGCAACGAAGATAACTTGTTCGAGCATATAAGGATTGCCATGAAGACTTGAATATCTGGTTACTTTTTGTTGATTCACTCTCTCTTTTAATCCACAAGTACTATCACTTTAAAGAGTTACATTGTAGTGCTCAATGACTCACGTAGTTGAGGATATTTTCCAAGAGATTCTCAGGATTGTACAATGCTTAAAGTCACAACTTTGGGGGATGTTACTTCAGTATTGAGTTTGTCATATTAAGTTTTCTCCATCAGTGGTCATTACAAAGAGCCGACAGAATGCGAGGTTAGAATTGAATTAGTCAGAGAAGAGACAAATAGAGGTCTTATACAGTTGCGATTCTCATGCTTAACCGAATATATTCACTATCACCATGGTTTGTTCCTATCGAATATTCGAGCGTAACTCAGATTATGATTTTGTTTATGGTTATCGATTGCAATCAGGGTGAAGAAAAGGAAAGTATCGATAGATAGCATCATCAGGGGAAGAAATGTTGTACTTATCTCGCCTTCAATTCTTTCTTTCTTATCTTCCCAAGTCTTCTCTATCTTTATGAGAGATGGTTGTTATGCTTCAACCTCTGGATGGTTAGTGTGTGAAGTATGTGAATACGTGAGAAGATGTTTGTTGATTCCTTGCATGTTCCCCCTGAACGGATATTCCATCAAAACAAAAGCAGTTTAATGTTTTGATGTGATTGCTTCTTCTACTTCTTCGTGATTCTACTTTCTACTTCCTCTTCTACTCTACTTCTACTTCTACTTCTACTTCTACTTCTACTTCTACTTCTACTTCTACTTCTACTTCTTCTTCTATGAAGCTACATCACAGTTTCAGAATCTGCTTACAATACGGATGTTGGTTTGGGGGGAAGCTGATTCAGAAACTTTGACAAAAAGAAGTAGATGAAGAAATCTGCGTGAAGACATGCAGTATGAATTGGGGGGAAGATAACTCAGTTTATACAAATTAAACATTGTATCGTCTTCAAGTAATGGAAAGATTTCTAGCTGAAGCATTTTATATTTGTACTTGTAGGATCATTGTAAGGTAAATTCCATATTGACACATATTGGGGGAAGATTGTTAGGATTAAAGTGATCTTGTTGAAATATCGGATGTGAGCATGTGGGTCTTCTTTATCATGTCCAAAAAAATGCTTGTTTTGAACAAGATTAAGCAGGCCATGCTTGATCTCGAAGTTGTTCGCGTTGATCTCGGGAACAACGATTGCATCCTCGTAACCCTCGGTGGGTGCTTCGAGTAATTGCGCCATAGTATGATTATCGTCCATCGTAACTATAGGAGGATTGAAAAGTTCTTGGTTATTATTTGGGTTCTCAAGATTTGGTGGTTCAACAGAAGTTTGTCGGACTTGCTGTTGTCGACGTTTACGGGCTTGAGAACGAGTGCGCATGCACAAAATAGAAATATAAAAAGAAAATTTACACTATTTTTTTTGGTATTTTTGCTAAAATTTGGTGGTAAAAACGGGATTACGTGATAACAATGGCTGCAGGCAAAAATCAAATCGTATTCCCGCCTGTCACGCGGGTGACCCGGGTTCGTTCCCTGGCAGCGGCGCCAAAATTTGACTCGCTTCTTCTCACCCCTGTTTATATACCAATAAATATTAACACACCACAAGGATCAGAATCCGCGAGACCAATGTAACCGGAAGTTGTATAGGGTGTCTCCGGGTCGTTATGTCCCAACGAGGCTTGAATTGAAAATCGAAAGACGAATTGATAATCGATGTTTTAATATGACAAGGAATGATTGGGTACTAACACTAATAAGCAAATGCACGAAAAGAGAAGCAAGGAAAGTAAGCTAGAGCAGGCCTAAAAGCTAGGAATGGTAAAAACACTTAAAACTTTTATACTAAGACACAAATAAGCTCAAATAAGCTTAAGACAAATCAAATAAGCTAAGCTAACTCTAAATAAGCAAATTCAAAAAGCAATTAAGCTAAATTAAGCAAGAAAAACTCAGCAGTACTAACAACAGTACTAACAGTATTAACTAACAGTACTAACTTGGAGTTAGTACTGCTACCTTTAAGTTAGTACTGCTAGCTTAAGGTTAGTACTGTTAGTTTAATGAAGCAAGAAATAAGCAAATAAGCTAAAACAGATATTTAACTATCCCTAATAAGCACTTAGTGATAAGACTAAGCAACTAGATTAAACTAATGTGATAAATAAGTTAGAAAACTAAAACTGATACACTATTAAAAATACTTTGAAAAGCAAAATAAGCTTAAATAAGCTTACTCCTAAAGACAGTAAAGGAAAATGGTTTAATCTACTCTAAAAAGCTAAGGAAATCTTAAATAAGCAGAAATAATAAGCTGATAAGCTAAAATGAACCACCAGTACTAACAGTTTTAACTACCAGTACTAACTTGGAGTTAGTACTGCTAGCTGAAAATACCCCTTAAAGTTTTCAAAAATCATTTTTCTTTTTATATTATAAGCTGATTTGATCCTAAATTATTAAAAACAGGTTATCAAACGACAAAATAAGACATTTATAAGCAGACTTTAATTAAGAATAAGTACTTAAATAAGCTGAATTAGTCTAACAGTATTAACTCATAACTAACAGTTTTAACAAATAAACTAACAGTACTAACTAAGAAAGTGATACAAAACACTTTTCAACTAACAAATAAGCACTATAAGCAGTTCTGCAGTAAATAAGAACAATAAGAAAAAGAGAGACTTACAACACCCTTGCTCAAAACAGGGTCAAACAAAGAGTCTACAAGCTCTAGCTTGTATTAAACAAGCTAGTGAGAGTCCATAAGCCCATCCAGAACTGGCTTATCATCCATAAAGTAAGCTGTGGTGTATTTGAGAGTGATTTTTGTGATTTTCTCTTAACTACTTAACTTTTTAAATTTACTTAATTAAAGCAGCTTATAAACAAGCTGTATTGAGAGCTTTTTGAACACAAAACAACACAATTAAGAAACTTAACACTTGGAATTGTAAATTGACTTAGAAACTCAAATTTGCATTAAAACTTGAAAGTGTTACAAAGCTGAAAGTAAAAGCTGTAAATGACTTTAAAAACTGAAAATTAAACTTAAGATATTCTAAAATTAACTAGTTACTAAGAAGTCTTTCTCTTGGACTTCTTTCTCTTGTGTCTTCTGTGTTTCTTTGTAGAGACAAAAACTAAGTGTGCTTGTTGTGTGAGGTGATTCTAAAACAAATCCCAGCCTTCAATTTCTTTTGTGCTTCTTTGGAGTCAATCATAGCCATTGAAAATACTTGGGAATGGTGAGGGATTGCCAACATGGCACTTATACAGCTGGGGGGGGGGGTAGATGAGTGGTTGAAATGATTTATCTAGGGTGTTGAGTGGTTTGCAGGGAGAAGGTATGGGACGACATACCTACTCTGGCACCTGGGTTTTGTTTTAGCGGGGAAAGATGGAGTTTGGGGAGGTTGGGCACTTTTGGCCCCTCATTTCTTATAACCTTATTGCAAAAACTTCGTCCCGCGTTTTCAATTTCGACCCCTTGTCTTTTTCTTTTGTAATACAACTTGAGGTTTGGCAATTTTAGTCCCTCAAGTTGTATTTTCTTCATGTGTCTGGTTTTTGACTTTGACTGACTTTGGCTTCGGATTGACATTGTCTTTTCCACCTCGTGCTTGGTTTGGCCGTTTTTGGCTTTCTTTTTGAGTATCCGTTCCTGCACAATTCAAACGCAAAACACACAAATACGTCCCTTAAGTTGTATTTTCTTCATTTGGTTGACTTTAGACTTTGTCTGGGTTGACTTTCTGACTTTGACTTTGATTTGGCTTGGTCTTTCCCATCCCGTGCTCGGCTTTGTTTGTTTTTTTTTGGCTTTCTTTTTGTCCTGTTCTTGAATATCCGTTTTCTGCACAATACAAATGCAAAACATACAAATACGATGTATTTTGGTACGTTTTTAGTCTTTTAAGTCCGTTTTTAATGGAAAATGGTATGTGTAATTAAGCACATACCAAAATCCCCCATACTAAGGTATTGTCGTGTCCTCACGAAATGTTATGAAGTAAACACTTAGAAAACTAAGAATCTTGAACCCCTTCGACTAATACCTAGAAAAGTAGCAAAGTGTTCGTCAAGGAGAACTTAAAGAATCAATAGCTTCGACAAGTCCCGTTTTCACCAAAAAAATTTTCTTTTCTTTATGTACACTAACTATCCCTAATATTTTTGGATTTTCCTTTTTCTTTTCTTGACTGCCTGTTCGACTTCCTTTATTTTATAAACATTGGGATCATAGAATGAGAAGCGTCTATAGAATAATCTACGGATGTCCTGACGGATAAATTCATCGTCCTTGATTTTTCACTAGCTCCAAACCAAGCAATTAAACAAGAT
>BQNB010136999.1:0-15507 GCA_026074375.1 Tanacetum coccineum
AAGTATTACACCTTTGTGTGTTGTTGCAATCTTATTGCATCTATATCATAACTTGTAAACCATTTGTAAATCTTGTAAAGTTGTGTAGTTGCTAGATCTAGGTGATTGTTGTAAGTATAGTTGGATCTTGGTGATCTTTCCTAGTAGTGCTAGTTAGGTGTGATTATAGTAGTGGCTTGGTGAAGTAGTGGTGTGAAGAAAACTAAGATGTGAAGAAGTTGTGTAGTCGTGATCAAGTCAGAAATCAAGATAAGAGAAAGTTGTGTAAGGTTTGCTTCGCCATAAGGGAGCTTGTTGACATAGTGAAAAAAACTCTCGAGTTAGGTGCTCGAGGAGTAGAGTAGGGCGAAGAGGTGCTTCGTTGCAGAACCACTATAAATCCTTGCGTTGTGGTTTGATTGTTCTTACTCTTATCTCTTGTCTTACATTATTCTTTCATACTATCCTATTAATTGTTTAGATAAGTATATTGTTCATATTGTGCAAGTGTTGAATTCACATAAAGTCGAATCTAGAATTTTTACAAACACTTTAAAACCTTAAATTAGAAAACGGTAAACTATTCAACCCCTTCTAGTTTTCCATGTCTTTCATGAGATTTTAAAGCAAAAAAGACATCAACAAATGTTGAAAGGTATTATGCAAGATGGCATTTGGGTCACCAATCCTCAACATGTTAAAATGGCATTCCATAATTTTTATAAAGATAAGTTCTAGGCTTCAGATTCAATAGTGGACCTCTCTACTGTTATTCCGCATGTATCTCTAAACACTAATGACAATTTCGAGTTGGAAAAAGTCATGACTGTGGATGAAATTAGAATGGTTGTTTGGGACTGCGGTAGCCAAAAGGCTCCAAGCCCGAACGGGGTTTTGTTTCTGTTTCTTAAGACGTACTGGGATCTTTTGAAAGATGACGTAGTAGAAGCGGTGAGACACGCTTTTGATTCATTTACAAACCCTAAAGGTGCCAATTCATCCTTTATCACTCTTATTCTGAAGGTAGCGAATCCAATTCACATTAAATATTTTCGGCCTATATCTTTGATAGGCATGCGATACAAAATTATTGCGAAAATTTTGGCTAACTGATTAGCTAAAGTTATTAATAAAGTGATTAGTCATGAGCAATCGACTTTTATATCGGGTAGACAAATTTTGACAGTCCTTTAATGCCTAGTGAAATTATGTAGTGGTATAAAAAGAAGAAACAAAAGCTTATGTTGTTTAAAGTCGACTTTGAAAAAGATTTCGACACCGTCAGTTGGAAATACCTCGATCATATGCCTAGGAATCTCGGGTTTAGTAGTAAATGGAGGAGGTGGATTCAAATGGTCTTCATTTGGCTCGAATATCAGTTTTGGTTAACAGGAGCCCTTCTTGTGAATTCTCGATTAAACACGGTGTTCGTCAAGGTGATCCTCTAAGTCCTTTATTGTTCATAATTGTTATGGAAGGGTTACATTTAGCACTTAAAGATGCAGTTTCTACTTGCCTTCTTCGCGGTACAAAGGTGGGAAATACGGGTCTCAATATTTCGCATCTTTTTTACGCGAATGATGTGGTGATTTTTTCTGATTGGAACAGGCAAGACATGGATAACATTATCAGAAAACTACATTTTTTTATCTTGCTTTAGGGCTTAAGATTAATATTTCCAAATCTCACGTATACGGTTTCGGTGTGAGCTCGATTGATACAGAAAATATGGCTCATGACACGGGTTGTTCTTCTGGTAATATTTTGTTTTCTTACCTTGGATTACCAACAGGTTCAAATATGAATCTGCTCATTAATTGGCATCACCTGACTGATCGATTCTGTGCTAAACTCTTCGTGGAAAGCAAATCTTCTCTCTATTGGTGGTCGTTTAACGCTTATAAAAGTTGTGTTGGGAAGTATTGGCATATATTATATGTCGATATTTAAGTGTCCAGCATCTGTTCGCAAAGTGTTGGAATCCATGCGGGCTTCTTTCTTTTGGGGAGGCAGCGGAGATAAAAAAAATGGCGTGGATAAAATGGGACAATATCTTTGCGTCTTTTGATAAAGGTGGTTTGGAGATCGGGAGTCTAAAGGCTTTTAATTTAGCTATCCTTTAAAAATGGCAATGGCGATTTGTTCATATCACAAAATCTTTATGGGTTCGTGTGATTAAAGCAATCCATGGTGATGAAGCTGGTTTTGACTTAAAATGTTGCAACAGTAATGGTATTTGGTCTTAATTGAAGTTTGGTTGGCCTTGAGCTGGTATTGCCTGTATAGTGCTCCTGGTTCTTCATGTGTGAAGATAGCTTTTGTGAAGATTCTTGGAAGTGGTTGGAAATCTTCATGACTTCTTCGCAAGTGATCTTCATATTCTTCTGAAAGGCATTGGGGGACTGTAGAACTTCCTCCACTGAGTAAAGAGCCGCTGCTGCTAATTGCTTCATTTCTTCTGTGCATTCTGCAAAACAAAGGTTAACAAGTCTTGAGAGAGAATCATCAAGAGTGTTATGTTTCCCTTCTATGTGTTCAATATTAATTTTGACGCCTGTTTCTTGTGACCGCATCTGCAAACCTGATCCACCTAACCCTTGAGGATTTATTGCTGTTAGTTTTATTGTAAAAACTAATAATAGCTTGGCAATCTGTTCTTAAGGTGACCTCCTGTTTATCAAGGTAGTAAATCTTCAACTTTTCTAGAGTGTTGATGCATGCATTGATTTCAGCATCAATTGTGGATTGAGTTGTTGAGAATTTGCCGCTTGCATACGCATAAATTTTTTCTGAACTTCTTGGATCTCCTTTGCTCTTTTTCCATTTGACTATTCCTCCCCATCCTTCCATGCATCCATCTGTTTCCAAGATGATGTAAGCATTTTCTGGTGGAATTTCAAGGTCTGGAAGATTTTGAACTTGTTCTTTGATTTTTCTGACTAACTCGTAATCAGAAGGCTTCAGTCTTTTATCTCCATGAGCATTTGTTTTTTCATAAAGTGGCCTTAGGAGTATCCCAAGTTTTGGGATATGATTTCGAGCATAATTAAGGATTCCTAAGAATGACCTTAATCCTTTCTTTGTCTTCAACTCTTCTTCATTAAAGTTAACGATCTTCTTTATGATGTGTGGTTGCAACTTTATGGTTCCTTCTCCTATGACTGCTCCCAAAAAGTCTATTGTTGAGACTGCTATCTTCATCTTTGTTGGAGATAAGACTAGACCATTATCTTCATAGATTTTTAGCATCTTTTCTAGGTGCTTGGCATGCTCCTTTTCATTTTTTGAGAAAACCAGTATATCATCAATATATACTGCGATGAATGACTCTGTTCCTTTGAAGCATTTATCCATCTTTCTTTGGAATACTGCTGGGGTATTTTTCAGGCCAAATAGCATAACCAGCCATTCATAGAGTCCTCCCGGGACTAAGAATGCAGTCCAAGGGATTGATTCTTCATCCATAGCAACTTGATGGAATCCCGATTTGAGATCAAACTTTGATAATATTTGTGCGCCTCCTACTCTCTTGATGATCATATTGATACCTGGTAGGGAGTATTGATCCTTGTATGTATTATCATTCAAGGACTTGTAATTAAAAACCATCCTTTCTTTTCCTTTGATTTCTCTTCTAGTTGCAGGATCAATTGTTGTTCCTGAATTTACGATCATTGCCATTGTTCTGTGCCTGCTTTTACTTGGGCGAATGGCACCAATTTTGAGAAGACTATCAACATGTTTTTTGAATGAGTCTTCCATTGCTGGAGTAACATGTTTTAATGGTCGGTCTTCAATTGTAATATCTGGATTGATGATATCCAGCTTACAAAGTTCACCATTCTTTTTCAAATGCTTTAGGGGTTCTTCTCTAATGTAGCCTTGATGTTTTAACCTCTCTATCACAGGTTTGAATTGTTCTAAGAATGCTTTGCTTCCTTTTTGATTAAAATAAATTGATTCATTTATTTCCATGAATTCCTCCTCGCTTACTTCTAACTCAGTGATAGCAACTTCGGCGACTTCAGTTTGATTTGAAGTCTTAATTCTGGTAACTTTTTTGTAAATGGTTATCTCATTACCTTCTATTCGGATTCCTCCCTTCATTGATATTAGGAAATTGGCTCCTATCAGCATTTTGATACCATTACTGTCATTCATATCGAATGCATATATAAGAGGTATCTTGAATTTGTTTCCTTCGATTAGGAAAGAGCCTTGCTTTATTCTGTGTGTAGCCTGCTGTCTTGAGTTTAAGTCGTTAAAGAAGACAATCCGAGTTAAAGGTTCCAGTGCGTCTTCCGGAATGACTTTCTTGTTGATACAACATGCTGATGCTCCCGTGTCTATTATTGTGGTGGTTCCAAACATTGGGCAATTAGGAATTTCAAACTCAACCTTTACATTGTAGAGTTGATTAGTGACTCTTCATAATTTTTGCGGCCTGTTATGGTGTTTTCTAGATTAATGACTTCTGCTTCCATGAAGGGTCTTGCTATCTGAGAGTTTCCTAGTTGCGGGAATTCTTCACTGGAGTATCGGGCCTCTATTTCCTTTTCTTTCTCCTTTTGCAGTTGTGTTTTTAGCTTCCTTATTTCTTCATCCTTTTGTTCTTCAAACCTATTTGTTCTGTTTTGAGCTTGTCAATGATCTTGAGGGCATCTGTAAGATCTTTTACAAGCAAACTTTTCTTTAACTGCCATAGTTCTTCCTTTCTCTGTATGATGGCCTTGTTTCCATAATATTATTTGGCTTGATCTTTGATCATCTGCTGAACTTGTTCCATATTTTCCTTTAGAAGTTCTTTAATAAGCCTTACTTCATTACTGTTGAAGTCTTTTTCCTCTTCTGGTTTATGCGATTGCTTTCCTTTGACATTGACTATTTTGCCAAGATAGTTTCTTGCATAAAGGGAACATGTTGTCAATTGGCATTTGGGATAGTTAAGCCTTGACATGTCTGTGGTTAATATTCCATAGTAATAGCAGATTGTGTAGTTTGTGACCGTGTTTTCTTTCCAATCATGCTCATAACTTTTGCTTTGGGTTGGTAATTCCTTGTCTGGCTTCCATGATCCTGCGGATTGAACCATGTCTGCTATTTTTGTTGGTCGTCCGCAGGATCGTGGAAGTCAAACAAGGAATTACCAACACAAAGCAAAAGTTATGAGCATGATTGGAAAGAAAACACGGTCACAAACTACACAATCTGCTATTACTGTGGAATAATAACCACAGACATGTCAAGGCTCAACTATCCCAAATGCCGATTAACAACATGTGCCCTTTGTGCAAGAAACTATCTTGGAAAAACAGTCAATCTCAAAGGAAAGCAACCACATAAACCAGAAGAGGAAAAAGACTTCAACAGTAATGAAGTAAGGCTTCTTAAAGAACTTCTAAAGGAAAAGACAGAATAAGTTCAGTACATGATCAAAGATCAAGCCAAAGAATATTATGAAAACAGGGCCATCATATAAAGAAAGGAAGAACTGTGGAAGTCAGAGAAAAGTTTGCTTGTAAAAGATCTTACAGATTCCCTCAAGATCATTGACCAGCTCAAAACAGAACAAATTAGGTTTGAAGAACAAAAGGATGAAGAAATAAGGAAGCTAAAAACACAACTGCAGAAGGAGAAAGAAAAGGAAACAGAGGCCCGATACTCCAGTGAAGAATTCCCACCACTAGGAAACTCTCAAATAGCAAGACCCTTCATGGAAGCAGAAGTTCATTATTCTGGAAACACCACTACAACTCTAAAAATTAGGAAAATCACTAATCAACTCTACAATGTAAAGGTTGAGTTTGAAATTCTTAATTGCCCAATGTTTGGAACCACTGCAATAATAGACATGGGAGCATCAACACGCTGTATCAACAAGAAAGTCATTCCAGAAGACGCGCTGGAACCTCTAACTCAGACAGTCTTCTTTAACGGCTTAAACTCAAGACAGCAGGTTACACACAGAATAAAGCAAGGCTCTTTCCTAATCGAAGGAAACAAATTCAAAATACCTCTTATATATGAATTTGATATGAATGATAGTAATGGTATCGAAATGCTGATAGGAGCCAATTTCCTAAGATCAATCAAGGGAGGAATCCGAATAAAAGGTGATGAGATAACCATTTAAAAAAAGTTACCAGAATCAAGACTTTAAATCAAACTAAAGTCGCCCAAGTTGCTATCACTGAGTTAAAAGTAAGCAAGGAGAAATTCATGGAAATAAATAAATCAATTTATTTCAATCAAGAAGGAAGCAAAGCATTCTTAGAATAATTCAAAACTGTCATAAAGAGGTTAAAACATCAAAGCTACATCAAAGAAGAACCCCTAAAGCATTAGAAAAAGAATAGTAAACTTTGTAAGCTGGATATCATCAATCCAGATATTATAATTGAAGACCGACCATTAAAACATGTTACTCCAGCAATGAAAGGCTCATTAAAAAAAATGTTGATAGTCTTCTCAAAATTGGTGCCATTCGCCCAAGTAAAAGCAGGCACAAAACAATGGCAATGATCGTAAATTCAGGAACAACAATTAATCCTGCAACTGGAAGAGAAATCAAGGGAAAAGAAAGGATGGTTTTTAATTATAAGTCCTTGAATGATAATACATACAAGGATCAATACTCCCTACCAGGTATCAACACGATCATCAAGAGAGTAGGAGGTACAAAAATATTCTCAAAGTTTGATCTCAAATCGGGATTCCATCACGTTGCTATGGATGAAGAATCAATCCCTTGGACTGCATTCTTAGTCCCAGGAGGACTCTATGAATGACTGGTTATGCCATTTGGCCTAAAAAATGCCCCACCAGTATTCCAAAGAAAGATGGATAAATGCTTCAAAGGAACATAGTCATTCATCGTAGTATATATTGATGATATACTGGTTTTCTCAAAAAATGAAAAGGAGCATGCTAAGCACCTAGAAAAGATGCTAAAAATCTGTGAAGATAATGGTCTAGTCTTATCTCTAACAAAGATGAAGATAGCAGTCTCAACAATAGACTTTTTGGGAGCAGTCATAGGAGAAGGAACCATAAAGTTGCAACGACACATCATAAAGAAGATCATTAACTTTAATGAAGAAGAGTTGAAGATAAAGAAAGGATTAAGGTCATTCTTAGGAATCCTTAATTATGCTCAAAATCATATCCTAAAACTTGGGATACTCCTAAGGCTAATTTATGAAAAAACAAATGTTCATGGAGATAAAAGACTGAAGCCTTCTGATTACGAGTTAGTCAGAAAAATCAAAGAACAAGTTCAAAATCTTCCAGACCTTGAAATTCCACCAAAAATTGCTTACATCATCTTGGAAACAGATGGATGGATGGAAGGATGGGGAGGAATAGTCAAATGGAAAAAGAGCAAAGGAGATCCAAGAAGTTTAGAAAAAATTTATGCGTATGCAAACGACAAATTCTCAACAACTCAATTCACAATTGATGCTAAAATCAGTGCATGCATCAACACTCTAGAAAAGTTAAAGATTTACTACCTTGATAAACAGGAGGTCACATTAAGAACAGATTGCCAAGTTATTATTAGTTTTTACAATAAAACTAACAGCAATAAATCCTCAAGGGTTAGGTGGATCAAGTTTGTAGATGCGGTCACAAGAATAGGCGTCAAAATTAATATAGAACACATAGAAGGGAAACATAACACTCTTGTTGATTCTCTCTCAAGACTTGTTAACCTTTGTTTTGCAGAAAGCATAGGAGAAATGAAGCAATTAGCAGCAGCGGCTCTTTACTCAGTGGAGGAAGTTCTACAGTCCCCCAATGCCTTTCAGATGAATATGAAGATCACTTGCGAAGAAGTCATGAAGATTTCCAACCACTTCCAAGAATCTTCACAAAAGCTATCTTCACACATGAAGAACCAGGAGCACTATATAGGCATTACCAGCTCAAGGCCAACCAAACTCCAATTAGAATGGATAAATTTAATGCATGGAGATCAGTCGCCCAAGACATTGACCTTTCAGCAGTAAAGGAAGCAGTCAAAGCCATGCAAAGTCTAAAGCAATCATACAATGCAAATCCCAAATCTACTTCGGCATGTCAACCAAAGACAACCACTGGCCTGACCAAATAGAATACGTCAGAATTCAAAACAAAGAAGCCAGAAGAATCCTTATTGAACTGGAAACCCTTGCCTATCGATTAGGCCGCAACAACATCTAAGCCCAAAGAAGTCCAAGACCACACCCCAGAAGATAACATGTACCGCTATAACAGGAAAGGATTTCTAGAAGATAACGATAGCAATGACGATTCAATTTTTATTGTGGACCCGGGATGGGATGATTATTGCCTGCAAGAGTTAAAATTAAATCGTCCTGTTCCTTGTTGTCCAGATGCTCGGAGGGCCCGTATGTGACAAAAGTTCACAAAAGACCGCAAGAGATAATAATATTTAGCCCCACCTATGTTTAGTTATTGTCCTTTTAATTTTAAGTTATGAGTCACTGTAATCTAAATAATAACGGATCGAATATTCCTTGGCATATGTCATGGTTTATTTCTTTATGCTTTAGCATATGCCATATGCCAAAAGCATATTCCTTTGTAATTAGCCTATAAAAGGCACTGGTATCCGGTTGTATTGATCATCGAAAAACCACTACCACTACTACCACCACCACCATTGTAATATAAAGCTTCCACAAGTGTTTTAATAAAAAGGTGTGTTTTAAGTAATACTTGTACTTTAAAGTTTTAGTTTTTGAGCTTTAGTACAAGGTAAAAATTCCTGACAATGTAATTTTCATTTTGCTATGGGATGATTATTGTCTACAAGAGCTAAAATTGAATCGTCCCGTTCCTTGTTGTCCAGATTCTTAAAGGGACCGCATGTGACAAAAGTCCACAAAAGACCTCAAGAGATAATAATATTTAGCCTTACCTATGTTTAATTATTGTCTTTTTAATTTTAAGTCATGAGTCACTGTAATCTAAATAATAATGGCTCGAATATTCTTTGGCATATGCCATGGTTTATTCCTTTATGCTTTAGCATATGCCATATGCCAAAAGCATATTCTTTTGTAATTAGCCTATAAAAGGCACTGGTATCTGGTTGTATTGATCATCAAAAAACCACTACCACTACTACCACTACCACGATTGTAATATCAAGCTTCCACAAGTGTTTTAATAAAAAGGTGTGTTTCAAGTAATACTTGTACTTTAAAGTTTTAGTTTTTGAGCTTTAGTACAAGATAAAAATTCCTGGCAACGTAATTTTCATCTTGGTATCAGAGCTTTGAATCAAAACATTCTTAGCTCTATGGAAGGCTAAACCCTTTAGGTATATTCAGGAAAAACAGTAAAGGTATTATTCTATCAATAATTCGTATTTCTGCGGTAACATTTCTCTTAAAAATTTCATAAAACAACTTGTTTTTTATAAAAGACAGCGCAATTGCTTCTTTATAAAAAGTACCGTATGAGTCGGGAAATGTTTGAAGTTAACTATTTGGTGAATCTAAAACAAGTTTGTTAATATATCCTTTGAAGTTTTTAATGTTATGTCCGAGCGCTTTGAGCAAGAAATAAAATATTGGTATGAAAATTCACGAACTGTAGATCCTGAATATATCGTCTTTAACGAAACTAGTCCTAAACCTACAACAATAGATTTAGCCAACAGTTTATCCTGTGTTTATAATCATTTAAATCTCTTTTCTAAAGTAGCACTCAAAAATTACAAAATTATTTCTGAGAAACAAAAAGAACCTGAGTCTAGAGTCCAAAGTTGTTAAGAAAAACTTGAATCTTATGAGGAATTACTTAAAAAACACAGAGTGAAGCCAGAAAATGCCTTTAACAGATCTCAACTAAGATCTAACAGTCCTAACCACTTACTAAAAGAGAAGTCTTGAACCTTGTTCAAGAAATAGCTGAGTAACCAATATAAAACGAACACTATGCGGAATCTAATCAATAATACTAAGAAGAATTATAATGAAACAACAATGAAATAACAAAACAGTTTACTAAACTTTCAGCCTCAATATAAAACGAACACTCTTAATAGTGTTAGGGTTTACAAAACCTTGAAGCTATGAATAACACTATGAACTTTGATATGATTTGATACGATTTTGGTACATCAAACTCTATACCCTAGGACCTCCTTTTATACACCAAGGAGTCCTAACAAGTTTACAATATTTTCCTAAGTTACCATGATCTTCTAAACAAATAACTTACACGTATCTTTTATAAAAATATCTTATACTTATCCCGTAAGCAATCTTGATAAACAATCTTTATCTTTATCCTTTCTCTTGTCTTTATCCTTCTGACAGTAGAAATTCTTCCTGCAGTTGTAATCTTTCAGCAGTTGTAACCAGCAGCATTAACTTTTATTCCAACAACACTAACTGTGTACAAGCAGTAGTAACTACTTAGAATATTTTCTTCATTCTTCATCAGCAACAGAAAATATTACTAAAGTAGTTACTACTGCTTGTACACAGTTAGTGCTGCTGGAATAAAAGTTACTACTGCTGGTTATAACTGCTAAAAGATTACAACTGCTAAAAGAATTTATACTGTCAGAAGGATAAAGACAAAAGAAAGGAATTAAAGTTGAAGTTGTTTATCTAGATTCATTACAGGATAAGTATGAGTATTTTTGTAATAAAATACCGTATAATTATTTGTTTAGTAGATCTCATGATAACTTAGGCAAATATTGTTAAACTTGTTAGGACTCCTTGGTGTTATAATAAGAAGGTCCTAGGTGTTTCTAAAGTTTGATGCTACACAAAACTCGTTTCAAATCATATCACATAGTTCTTAGTGTTATTCTTTGATTTTAGGTTTTGTTAACCCTAACATATTTAAGGAGTGTTCATTTTTATATTGAGGTGAAAGTTTAGTAAACTGTTTTAGTTATTTCATTACTGTTTCCATTTAATTCTTATTAGTATCATTGACTAGTTTCCGCCTTTTGTTATTTGATATTCATAATCAAAGAATCTGCCATAGTTGTTTTGAATTTATTCAATACAACTTAAGCTTATACAAGCTAAGCAAGATCTATTATATTGGGATCAACAAGTGGTATCAGAGCTTGTGAGATGAGAAGCTTTGAATAAGAAGAAATTCTACTACACACAAGATCTACTTTTTCAAGAGGCTATGGATTCTCAAACTACTCAAACCATCAAGCTACCCATACTCCAACCTGGTGAGTATGATCTATGGAAGATGAGGATGGAGCAGTACCTACAGTGCATTGATTATACTCTATGGGAAATCATAGAAAATGGTAATGCACCCATAGTAACAAAACTTGTTGATGGTAAGGAGACTGATATCCCTCCTACAACTATTAAAGAGAAGGCACAAAGAAGGGCAGAGTTGAAGGCAAGAAGCACTTTGTTGATGGCCTTACCTAATGAGCATCAATTAAAATTCAACACATACAAGGATGCTAAGTCACTGATGCAGGCTATTGAGAACAGATTTGGAGGTAATACTGCTACAAAGAAAACACAGAAAAATCTTCTAAAGCAGCAGTATGAAAACTTTGCTGCATCCAGCACAGAGGTGATTGAACAAACCTATGAAAGGCTTCAAAAGCTAATTAGTCAACTGGAGATGCATGGTGAAGTTATCTCTCAAGAAGACATCAATCAGAAGTTCTTGAGAAGTTTGTCACAAGAATGGGCTATGCATACTATTGTGTGGAGGAACAAACCAGAGATTGAAACATTGAGTTTGGATGACCTCTTCAACAACCTAAAGGCTTATGAATCAGAGGTCAAGGGGACATCTAACTCAACCACTAACTCACACAATGTAGCCTTTCTATCTACTGGCAGCACTAACAATGCATCTGGAGCAGTTAATACTGCTCAGGGTGTTAATACTGCTAGCACTCAGGGTGCTGCTGATAGCTCAAAATCTGGTGAAAATTTTAGTAATGCTATGATTTATTCCTTCTTTGCTAGCCAACCAAGTATTCCACAGCTTGATAATGAAGATCTTCAACAAATCGATCCTGATGATCTAGAAGAGATGGACTTGAGGTGGAACATTGCTATGCTAACTATGAGAGCAAAAAGATTCCTGAAGAATACTGGAAGGAAGCTGGACATAAACAACAAAGAAAGAATTGGGTATGACAAGTCCAAGGTGGAGTGTTTCAACTGCCATAAAAAAGGACACTTTGCAAGGGAGTGCAGGGCACCCAGAAATCAAGACAGCAGGAATCAAGACAGCAAGAACAAGGAGCCTACAAGAAGAACAGTGCCAATTGAAGTAACTACTTCAAATGCCTTAGTGTCTTAATGTGATGGCTTTGGCTATGATTGGAGTGACCAAGCAGAAGAAGGTCCAACTAATTTTGCTCTCATGGCTTATTCTTCAAGAAGTTTAAATTCTTCTATAAACTCGGAGGTATCTAATGACTCAAATTGTTGTTCATCTTGTTTAGAATGTGTAAAAGATCTAAAAGAACAAAATGAACAATTAGTTAAAGACTTAAGAACAGCTAGGGTAAGTGTTGTCTCTTATAAAACTGGTTTAGAATTTGTAGAAGCTTGACTGGTAGTCTTTAAGAAAAATGAGTCTGTGTATGAGGAAGATATAAAACTCTTAAAACGTAAAGTTTATTTAAGAGATTTAGATATTGCATAGCTTAAAAGGAAGTTAGAATTGGTTACAAAAGAAAAAGATGAGGTTCAACTTACAGTACAAAAATTTGAAAATTCATCCAAAAGCCTAAGTGAACTTCTAAACAGACAGATAATGGATAAGTGTAAAACAGGATTAGGGTATAATGCTATCCCACCTCCCTATACTAGGAATTTTATGCCACCTAAGCATGATTTAGTTTATCCTAGTCTAGATGATTTTGTTAAAGTGAATAAGTCTGCTAGTGAGTCTGTAGTTGAAAAGCCTACTATTGAGACTAATGAACCTAAGAATGCTAGGAAAGAAAATGGAGCCCCAATTATTGAGGATTGGGTATTTGAAAGTGAGGAAGAAGATGTGCCTAAGATTAAAACTGTTAAGATGTTTAATAAACCTAATTTTGCTAAGATAAACTTTGTTAAGTCTACTAAGCAAGTAAAATCTCTTAGGAACACATCAGTTGATAAAAATAGGAAAAACACACCTAGTCCTAGAGGAAACAAGAGAAATTGGAACCAGTAGATGTTTCAAAAATTAGGAAATGATTTTGAGATGTTCAACAAAGCTTGTCATGTGTGTGGTAGTTTTGAACATTTGAGGAAAGAATGCAATAACTGGTATAATAATCAAAGGTTTGAAAAACCAATTTGGACCAATGTTCAAAGGGTGAACAAACAGAATTTCTCTAAATTAACTCACCCCAGTCCAAAAAGGAACATGGTTCCAAGAACAGTCTTAACTAGGTCTGGCCCAATTTCACTTAATGCTGCTAGACCAGTTAATACTGTTTAACCAAGAGAAGCAGTGAATAATGTTGGACCCATGAAAAATTTATTAATAATGCATATGCAACTGCTAGAAGGGCTTTTAACAAAATAACAGCAACTAATAACAGTAATTTTAATAAGAGGGTTAATACTGTTAATAATTAAAATGTTAATGCTGCTAGGCCAAATGCAGTAGTTAATACTGCTAGTAGGGGTGAGCATGGTGCGGATCGGTGTGGTTTTTGGCAAAAACCACACCGCATCCGCAATTGCGGTTTTTAAAAAGTGAGAATCCGCAACCGCGCGGTTTTTGCTGTTTCGGTTTTGCGGGTTTTATTGTGGTTTTACGGGTTGTGCGGGTATTAACCGCACCGCACCATCACTTATAATTTATATAATTAATGTGGGTTTTTTATGGTTTTTTGTTTACAATGTTGGTTTTTTCGGTTATAACAATGCATATATTTAAGGTAAACACACACATTACCTAGAATATTATTGATAATATGCATTAGACGCCTTATAACACACATTAAATAATCAATGTGCCATTTTTCGGTTTTATAAAATTAATGTGCGGTGCGGTGCGGATTTTGCGGTTCGGTTTTATGGATAAAATCGCAACCGCACCGCATTTTGCGGTTTTATTTTTTCCTAAAACCGATCCACCGGTTTTTGCCGTGGTGCGGTTTTTGTGGTGCGGGTTTTTGCGGATTTTGCGGTTTTGCGGTTTGCGGTGCGGTTTCTGCTCACCCCTAACTGCTAGGTCAAAAGCAGTTCTTAGTGCTATTAAGGGAAACAAGGGAAATACTGTTAAGGCCTCAGCATGTTGGGTTTGGAGACCAAAACATAAAGTCTTAGACCATGTCTCCAGAAACAATGGCGCATCAATGTCCTTTGAAAGATTTGACTATGTTGATGCACAAGGCAGATCCAAGTCAGTAATGGCTTGGGTCCCCAAAAGAAACTAATTTTCTTATCATTATGTGCAAGGCAATCCACAGCAAGATTTGAAGGATAAAGGAGTGATTAACAGTGGATGCTCTAGGCACATGACAGGAAACAGATCCTATCTTACAGATTATAAAGAAATTGATGGAGGATTTGTTGCCTTTGGAGGAAATTCCAAAGGAGGGAAAATTACTGGGAAAGGTAAAATAAGAACTGGTAAATTGGACTTTGAAGATGTGTATTTTGTAAAGGAACTAAAGTTTAACCTCTTCAGTATCTCACAAATGTTTGACAAGAAGAATAGTGTTCTTTTTACTGATACTGCATGTGTTGTTCTGTCTCCAAACTTTAAGTTAACTGATGAAAGTCACGTTTTGCTTAAAGTTCCAAGAAAGGATAACATGTACAGTGTTGATTTAAAGAATATTATTCCTCAAGGAGGTCTAACTTGTCTCTTTGCAAAAGCCACACCAGATAAATCTAATCTTTGGCATAGGAGGCTTGGACATGTAAATTTCAAAACAATAAATAAACTGGTAAAGGGAAACCTTGTAAGAGGTTTACCTTCAAAACTTTTTGAAATTAATCAAACTTGTATTGCTTGTCAGAAGGGAAAGCAACACAAAGCTTCTTGTAAGTCCAAAACTGCCAGTTCAATCAGCCAACCATTACAAATGTTGCACATGGACTTATTTGGCCCAACATTTGTAAAGAGTTTAATGAAAAAAAGACGTACTGCCTAGTTGTCACATATGACTTTAGTAGGTTTAGTTGGGTTTTCTTCTTAGCCACTAAGGATGAAACAAGTGAAATCCTTAAAACATTCATAACATGCATAGAAAATCTAATAGACCTTAGGGTGAAAGTGATTAGATGTGATAATAGGACTAAATTCAAGAATATGGTCATGAATCAGCTCAGTGAAATAAAGGGTATTAAGAGGGAATTTAGTGTTCTACGATTCCATAATAAAATGGAGTAGCAGAAAGGAAAAATAGGACACTAATAGAGGCTGCTAGGACTATGCTAGTTGATTCAAAATTACCAACAACTTTATGGGCTGAAGTAGTTAATACTAGTTGTTATGTCTAAAATAGGGTGTTAGTTAGCAAGCCTCACAACAAGACCCCTTATGAACTTT
>BQNB010137000.1:0-17919 GCA_026074375.1 Tanacetum coccineum
ATATGAGCGGGGTAAAAATTTACAAAAGTGCGCCGCACACAAACACGAGTGCGGCTGTTTTATTAAGACCGAAAACACTTTTTTTTATCACACTTTATTAGTTATGAACACATATATAATCGCATAAACAAACACAGGAAAACACACAATAAACATATTAACAAAAAGAAATAAGATTTTTTTTTAATTTATAATTTTTTTAACATTTTTTTTAAAATATGGTCATACTTATAAACACGTAAGCAAGAAAAGATGCAAACACAAAATAAAACACATAACAAATATTAACAGAACATAAAAATAAAATGCATCTGATTTATTTTTATATAAAATCGATTTTTTAAAGATACAACGCAAGAAATATTATCAAACAAACTAGTAAACTAACAAAACACATGTTTTATTTTATGAACAGTAACATGTCAATAGTCAAAAGAAGCAAAATCAAAGCGAAAACAATTTAGAAATAAAAATATTTTTGGTTTTTTTGAATGACAACTAAATATTAACAAAATTACAAGGCGTATAATCAGATAAAATAGGATTTCAAATGATCACATACATGAGACTAGAAATTTAAGGGTTTGTTTGGGTTTTGGTTTTGGCTTCAAATCAGATTCTGTTGGTGAAAATATCACAGAAAGTGCGGCGTACTTTCTGGGTTTTTAGAAAAACCGACGCACAAAATGTATGTGCGGCGTACTTTCTGAAGAAAAGTAATTTTTTGGGTCAGTTTGCCAGAAAACTGTACGGCGAATTTATAAATTTTTGATTTGTAAAACAGTACGACGATTTTGGTGTGAAACCGGCGCACTTCGGGTATAAACCTGCAAAATAACAAACGGGAACAGGGGAAGTACGACGCACTTCAACAGAAGTGCGGCGTACTTGCAGCAATAAAAGACAGTTTTTAAGAGTTTTAAGATATTTAAACACTAGCAGAATATATTTATAAAAGAATACAAAAATTCAATTTATTACTAATTTTTAGCTCCCCGGCAACGGCGCCAAAAACTTAATGTGTATTTTTTAAATTTATAAAACTTCATTCATCTAACAAACGCACTAACGGCAGAGGACCCGATCGTGAGTAGTGTAGAGATGGTAAATCCGAGGTCGTCCCAAGAGCTAAGTGTTAATTAGTTTTAATTTGAAGTGTCACGTTTTTAAAGTTGTTTTAAGATTGATTTTAAGATTAACAAGAAAGTAAATAAGCAGAAATTAAAAGAGATAGAAGTAATCAGGGAGAAAGGCGTGCTAACCTAGCCATTTCATTACTACCGTTACAACTACGTTTTCCTGTGCAATGTTACATCATGGTTTCATTGGTAGTTTCTAAAGTCAAAAGACTTGAATAGATATATTTAGTATGCCCTATAATTCCTGCGATCCCGAATCCCCCAAAAGTCATAAAGGTAGGGCAACCGGGTCATAGTGATCAATCCCAACTAGTCTAATAACATATACAGATTATTAACCCTCTCTGAAAGAGTTCCTGTGCTTTTTAAGTATATTAAGTGATAGAGGCGGTAACAGGGTTAGTTCCTACACTAGGGTTAGGATGATCACCCAACCCTAGTACCCTGCTAATCTCACATTCAAGTGGTAATCTAATAACAGGATTAACATGATCTAAACCACCCGCAATACTACCAAAACCCAGGGTTACACGATAGTCAAAAGGATATACAATGAAACCATGATCTAACATGAACAAAACATTATAACGATAGTAAATTCATGACTAGGCCAGCACTTGAAGTGCTTAACCGCTCATAGAAACAACACAGCAAGAATTAATAAAGATAATCATGGATGGAAAACTCATAATTCTTACAGGAGTTATTTATGAACGATTAAATACAAAAGTAAGTTTAAGTGTGATCTCCCTTGGACGTCTGGTGGAATTCTTCGAGCTATGGAGGCCTTGGTCACCTCTTAGATCTGTGGTAGAATGGTTGATATCAAATTGTCTGAATGAGGCCTCTATTTATAGATTTCAAATAGTTTACGGCGTAACCTTTTAGAGGTTTACGCTGTAAACTGCTGACGTGCACTTTCCATCTTGCAGGCTTAAAGAACGTTATGGCTTAATCAAGTGTCCACGTTACGCCGTAATGCTGACTCAGATAACTCATCCTTCCATAACAATAATGTTACGGCGTAAACCTTGCGTGTGGTTACGCCGTAATCTTGTTGGGTGATGTTGAATAGGTTACGCCGTAATGCTGAATAGGTTATGACATAACACTATCATAGGGGTTAAAATCTCGTAAGAATTTATGTTTTCTTCATTTTTTTTGGTCCTTTTCCCGTGTTTCTTGTCACATACTTGCATTTTACCGAAAAATAACGAAATAACCGTAAAAGTATCAAATTCAAGTATTTATATGACAGTTGCAAGTATTTTTAGGGGAAATGTGACACTAAAAAGTATCAAATAGTTGATGTTATCAATATGGATTAATGTTCTTGCTGTTGTTAATGATACATTTGAGATTATCTGTATCTTGGCGGGGTGAATCCTTTGACATAGTGAATCCTTTGATTTGTAGCCATGGAGGATTAGCCATACGCGGTGACTAATATTCTTGCTGTTGTTGTTAATGATACATTTGAGGTTTGTGTTGTACCCGGCCTTGGGTCGGCCTGTTTGACAGTCTGACACGATCCACGAACCCGCTCCTCTCTCGTTCCAAGCCTACCCGATTGGGTTTTCCTCTTTCGTTTGACCCATTGTAGTTTTTGCAATTGCAGCTATGCAGAGTTAGCAATACGTGGTTGCCTTTTGTGCAGATGAATTAATATACACTAGATCACGTTTTCACGACTCGGACTCTAGAGCAATTTGATGTAAAACGTAAAAACTACTTCATGACAACTTTTCAGTTTTACCCGGAGTGCCGAAAATAACGAGAGAAGATGACTAACAATACCTCGCAATAATTTTGATCAGCGTACACACGCGTTATGCCGACACGAAAATTAATTAAATTATTATTTTAAATTATAGCTTTTTATATTAAAAATATGTTTATAAATATAAGGATCTTTATTAAAAGACTTTTGTTGACAAAACGCGAATATTCGAGTTAAAATTCATTTCTTTCGGACAAGGCACAATCGGGATATCAAATAAATAACAAATATTTTTATAAATATTATAAAAATATTTAAGAAATACTATCAAGTAAACACTCATTTTTATCGAAAAAATAATTTGTAAAAACAATGGCGAAAACTTTCGTGTACTCGAATCGACCATTACACTAGTTAAACAAGTCCGTGAACCGATAGTTACTATATACTATGTTAAAAACTTACAATTATAAACCTCATCAATAATGGCTCTGGCCACTTCATTTTATAAAATTTTATTTTATATATTAAAGTTATTATATTATTTATATTAAAAAACCACAACTTAAGCAAAGCAGTTCTTTATCTCTCCACTCCCATTATTTTCCGGCCACCCTTTTTCCGGCTCCAAATCCAGACAACCGCCGCTGCGCCGCCGAAAAAATTTATTTCTGGCGGTTTGTGGGCCGGATCCAAAAATGATCCCCATCACACGATCTATCACAATCCCTCCACCCGCGCTTGCCACAGCCACCCCGCTGTCACCACGTCACTCTCCATCATCTCACCACAACCGCCTTCATAATCATCATCTCCGTTTCTTAATCATACGTTAATCACCTATCCACACCACCAACCGAACCACCGCACCACCCCTCATCTCCTCCACCACGAATCATGGGTGCGTTTGGTTTTCAAAGACATCTAAGGGTTGGGTGGCGTTTGGTGATAAAAATTGGCTACATAAGGGTTGCGTTTGGTTTTAAAACAATCAAGGGTGCGTTTAGGTTTCATGGTGACAGCCCGTTGGGTGCGTCGGGTTTGGTAGATTAACCACACCAATAGGCGCGGTTGTTGTATCAACACCCAACGTAGGGCCAGTTTGGTTTTTATATAGCCCAAGGGTTTGCGGTGGTGGGCTACCACCACCAAAAAGGGTGCGTTTTTTGGCATGTCACCACCCTTTAGTGATGCGTTTGGATGACTGAAAATATAGATTTGGGGCGTTGGTATAGATTAGGGGTGTTTGGTTTGAGGTTATCAGCCCTTGTGAGCGTTTTGGTTTTAGTATTCGCACAATGGGTGCGTTTTCGGTTTGTTTATAACGGCAATGGTGGGTGCGTTTGGATCTGGGTTTACCAGATTTGGGTGCGTTTGGTTTTGTTTATAAAAATAGATTAGGTGCGAATTGATGGATATAGATACATCTAGGATGCGTTTCTGCGTTTAGCTGAACGATGCCAAGGAGCGTTTGGTTGGCTGTTTAACAGCTAGGCGCGTGTTTGGGTGAGCATGAAACCATTAGGGATGCGTGTAGGTTTAGAGAAGACAACAAAGGGGTCTGTTTGGTTGGTTTAGCAGAAATAGGCGTGTTTGGTTTAGCGAAACAACATAGGGTGAGTTTGGTTTACAAAAATGGACTCATAAATATATTTTAATATTTAATATAATACGGATATTATGGTGGTTTAAATTGGTTTAAATAAATGTAATATTTATTATTTGGTTTAGTTTAAATATATATGTGTATATATATTTAAAACGCACGAGAAATTACAAAACGGATTGATTGAAAAAGGATTTAAGTTATATAGCTCTAAGATTGTTTAATTTATAATTATACAATAAACCGATACATAAACGAAAGTTATACTTTTACAACAACGCAACTAGTTTAGTTAAAAGTCGTAACGAAACACTAATTATAATATATTATTTTATAATTCACTGATTGGAAATAATAGTCATAATGAGTGTAAAAGCTTTGAACTGAACAAACTCGTTTTTTATTATTGAAACTTTAAAAACGTATTACGTTTACTTATTATGCATGGCATTATATTAATTTAATTGGTATTTCTGAAACGTGTCGAATTGTTTTGCTTCAGTTATTTTTTCTCACGTTTTTATTATATCTTGCAAAGTATTATATCCTCGGATTTATTCTTTTGGTTGTTTGTCTTTGTTTATTTAATTCTATATGAATTATTATACTTGTACTATTTTCTATATGTAATATATACGGACTATATTACATACGTTGCGTTTACTTTTTCGATTTATTTTATTTAACCAACCACCAAACTATTACCATTTGGAAATTTAAATCTTTATCAACGTGTCGCGTTGACGAACCATTCATCGGGAGACCCAAATACATTATCCTAGGCTAGTGGGATTTAGCCGTTAAGTTAAGCTGCATCTTCTTGATCGAGCCGTTCTGGTTTTCCGTTTGTGCTGTGCTTAATATGTGCAGTTCTGCAAATCGTTCTACAACATCAATGTGAAGTTTAAAGCCCCGTGTGTTTATGGTTTTACATATATTTTTGGGGTTTGAGTCCTGCTTGTTTTACTAATGATTTACATGTTTGATAACCTGTTGGTTTACATAATCATTTATATTATTCTGCGAGGAGATACAATATTGGTTTTAATTTTTGAAAGAAAAACACATACTTTACTTTTATGATTATGGATTAGCTTAAGTTGCACGAACTGTTAATTACTCGGAGGGTAAGCGTGAATGCTAAAAGATAGATCTATTTGGGATTGACAATCCCCGTTCGGGTGACTAGCTATCACCGGGAACGAACGTTATACCATGTCGGATTACGATTGGATTGGCGCCTGCGGGGCCAACAATCACATATACATATTATTTTTAGAAATGCCCGGGTGTCCTTGGAGGGGACACCTATGCATGGGTAATTATTTATTTTCTTTAATTTGCCCGGGTGTTATTGAGAGGGAAACACACCCACGAACAATATTCTTTTATTACTGCCGGGTGTTCTTGGTGGGAATCACCTACGATGGTTAAATTCCTTTCTGTGTCAATAATAAAAGTGGCATTCAACAGGCTACGTAGCAGTTTCATGAACTTAGGTGTGTAATCCTAATCACAATAGTGATATTGTATTGGATACAATGGTCATGCATACTTCAAATTTTTAGATGTTGTAAAACATATATTTATACATTTTATGACTATTTAAGGATTGAAATAGTCAGGCATACTTTACAAAACTTTGATGTCAACATTTATGCATACAACTTTGAGGACTATTAAAAGGGTTGAAATGGTCATACAATCATTTTATGATATTGTAGGGAGACGACAGTCACTAAATGTTTTACATGGTATTGTGATGACACAGTGGGCAAATACATTCATTGGAATTTACATTCATACTTATAAAAACCTATGAACTCACCAACTTTATGTTGACCATTTTATGCATTGGTTTTTTCAGGTGAGTTAGTTGCTTTGGATCTATTGATGTGCTTTGGAGTCTAAATAACAAGATTTCATCTATGGATTTCTACTTATATACAAATGATCAAATCTCGTTGGATCGCTTTCAAGCTTTTCATTGTGATGCAATTATGGGACAAATGTTATATCAATTTCAAGGAAATCAACGAGATTACTTTTCAAACGACACATTTAGAGGTCGTTCTCTTGTATCTAGCGCTGTGTATTATGAAGTAACGCCCCCGGACATACTTCCGCTGCGACACGTTTTTGGGGGTGTTACAGATTGGTATCAGAGCACTGGTTATAGAGAACTAGGTTGCATATTTTACCCTAGACTATAACCGTTTTTACAAGCATTGCATCACAGCAAACATTTTCAAAGTGCATACACACTATTTGCTTACCTGCTTAGGTTACTTGTAACATTAAGTGCTTACGTGACATACATATATATAAAAATATATATGCTTGTAGCATTTTTCGTATATCGTACATTTATTTATATAAGAGTTAATCATATAAATACCAGGAGCATTTTCTAGGGATCATTGTGAGTTGCACAATGGTCTCATTTTACTTCTTAGACATTGTGAGTTGCACAATGGTCTCATTTACACATCAGACATTGTGAGTTGCACAATGGTCTCATTTTACTTCTTAGACATTGTGAGTTGCACAATGGTCTCATTTCGTTTCTCCTGACATTGTATGTTAAAACAATGGTTCACCATCGTTCTCAGACATTGTAAGTTAAACACATGATCTTAAGAATATTATTTGTCTTCATAGCTTTATACATATTCATATACGCGTGAGACCTCATAATTTTTGTTTACATGGATTATGTATGAATCTAATATTAAAGTCTTTGTTTATGGGAGGGGGACTTGTAATATGAGATTGATATGATAAACTGCTATGTTTAACAAATACCAGTCACAGTTTTTGCTTTACATGGGATTATGTATGAATCCTAAAGTATTAAAAGTCTAGTGTCGGGCGGGGGGGACTCGTAATAGGAGGATTGATATGATAATCGCTATTGACTGTTCATGGAAGATCTTACCTGTTTACTCTAACCGAGTACTCATTGCTATCTTGAAATCAAGGTCGATATCTTGGTTAGTTTTACTCCTGTCTCCGGAAAGACGAGGTTTGAAACATGTTCCCATATCATTAGAGAACCTGCATGGGTATGTATCCTTCACCTTGGAAGTTATCAGTGAGTGAGCGTTATAGCATCGGAGATTATTAAGTAGAATGATAATTTATATTTATGTTCTCTTCATATTTGATTTCATAATTTCTTTATTTGAAATGAATTGGGGACGCCTCTTCATTTAAATAAATATATATAAAAATCAACCGACCTCAAGTTTATCAATTCTGTGTTTACATAAATTGGGGCGCTTCTTATGCGAAGAATATTGAATTATAAATGAGTAGGCTTAATAGTATCCGATATGAAACGAGTATGAACTCGAACCCGATAATCACCGGAATCCGTTAAAAAGGTTTGGAAGCACAATAGTGTCTTGCCACTCAGCAGAATTTTAAGGCCTCACTTAGAACTACATGATCTCATTCTTAAGTAATTATTGTTGCTATTGTAAATCCTTGCAATCGTGAACTGTCTGTGGAGCTAACAGACTGAGTACAACATCCCATCATCGTTTGTTATATTTATTGTCGTTAGGGTTGCTGTTGTTGGGTCCTGAAGCGGTCCCAGCTTGTACAACTTTATCCAATAGGTAATGCAACCCCTTTTAATCAGATAAACACTTATCGATGAGACATTAGTGCGAATATAATATCGGGCGTCTAGACGGAGACTTAGGTCGCTATACATCCTAGTATACCAAGTAAGTTGAAATACTTACATCCTTTAGGTGTAGATGTTTCCTGCAATACTTATTGGAGCAAGCGGTCGTAGGCATGGTGGATTGCAGCGGTTCTGTCGGTGGCATACTGAATTTAAATCACATAATTACAAATTACACGTGGGATTTCTAACGAACGCAACACAAGGGAGAGATATAACAGCATTGAGTCATAAGACCTATAATGATATTTTTTTTTGACGGATTAAATATCCTGGTCAAACCTAACCAAAATTTCTGGTACATAAAGAAGTGTCAAAACATCGAATTTTTGCTGAATAAAGTTATCGGCGTTTTGTTTAGAAATGGTTTGTTAAATCTTAAATATTTTCTTGGTCACACAAACGGTAAACACAATTAATATCGGGACTGAGATTTCTTTATGGGTATGGTACTGTATCATCCTAGCAATTTGAAATTTTAAAAGGACTATTTTTCCATTTGGTCTTTTGGGTCTGACTTGACTTTTTTGACTTTTGACGTCTTGTTATCGCATTAATAAAAAAACGATTATAGCCGTAAAACGGTAATGATTATAACATATTTAATAATTAATCATATGTATTATTACATTACTCGAGGCGCAATTTATTATTAACTTATTTTGACTTGAAAAACGAAAAAGATATATGTTATTGTTGAGTTTTGGAATTATCAAAAACGATCCAGTAGATCACTTTTTCAGACTCGGACTCTAAGCAATTTGATGTAAAACGACATTCTGGACAACTTTTCAGTTTTACCCGAGAGCCGAAAACGAGCAGAAGATGACTAAAATACCCTCGAAAATTTTTGAACAGCGTACACAACGCGTGCCGACACGAAAAATAATTAAATTATATTTAATTATCGCATTTTATTAAATAAAAATATTTAATAAAATATTAAGGATTTTATTCAAAAGCGGTTGTTGACAACACGAATATTCGAGTTAAAATTCTTTATCTTATGGACAAGGCACAATCGGATATCAGATAAATAACAAATATTTTTATATAATTATAAAAAATATTTAGAAATACTTCAAGTAAAATACTATTTTTATCGGAAAAATTTAATTTTAAAAACAATGGCGCAGTTTCGTTACTCGAATCGGACCGTTAATTTAGTTCAACAGACAAGTCCCGAACCGATAGGTTATCAAAACTATGTTTTTAAAAATTACAATTTAACCCTCATCTATAATGGACTTGCCATTCATTTTATTTAACTTTTATATATATATATAAAGTATTATATTTTTATATAAAAAAAACTCACACACATAAGCACATGTTGCATCTCTTCTATCTCCTCCCTTTATTTACGGCACCTTTTTTTCGGCCAAAATTCGACAACCGACGCCGAAAAACTTTTCCGGCAGTTTTCGGCCGGATCCAAAAATGTCCCATCACACGATCTTAACAGATCCCTACACCACGCGCTGCCACAGCCACCCCGTTGTACACCACGTCACCACCACCCTATCATCACCACAACCGCCATTCATCATCATATCAGTTTTCATAATCATACGTCTATTCACCATCCCACTACCACCAACGAACACCTCACCACCCCCCACCTCACCACCCCTCATCACCTCCACCACGAATAGGGTGCGTTTGGTTTTCAAAGCACCACTAAGGGTGGGGTACGTTGGTGATAAAAATGGCACCAAAGGGGCGTTTGGGTTTAAAAACGAATCAAGGGTGCGTTGGGTTTCATGGTGACAGCCGTAGGGTGCGTCAGGTTTGGTAAATTCACCCACCAAGGGCGCGGTTGGTTGTTATCAACACCAACGAGGGCCCGTTTTGGTTTTTATATTAGCACCAAGGGTGCGTTGGTTGGCTACCACCACCATAAGGGTGCGTTTGGCAGTCACCACCACCATAGGGTGCGCTTGGTTGACTGAAATATAGATTAGGGTGCGTTTGGTATAGATTAGGGGGTGTTTGGTTGAGGTTATCAGCACCATGGGTGCGTTTGGTTTTCTTTTTCGCACCAAGGGTGCGTTTGGTTTGATTATAACGGCACTGAGGGTGCGTTTGGATCTGGGTTTACCAGATTAGGGTGCGTTTGGTTTTGTATAAAAATAGATTAGGGTGCGATTGATGGATATAGAAACAACTAGGATGCGTTTGGTTTAGCCGAAACGCTGCAAGGGAGCGTTTGGTTGGCTGTTTAACAGCTAGGCGCGTGTTTGGGTGAGCAGGAAACCATTAGGGATGCGTGTGGGTTTAGAGAAGACAACAAAGGGGTCCGTTTGGTTGGTTTAGCAGAAATAGGCGCGTTTGGTTTAGCGAAACAACATAGGGTGAGTTTGGTTTACAAAAATGGACTCATAAATATATTTCAATATTTAATAATAAAACCGGATATAATGGTGGTTTAAATTAGTTAAATAAATGTAATATTTATTATTTGGTTTAGTTTAAATATATATATATATATATATTTAAAACGCGCGAGAAATTACAAAACGGATTGATTGAAAAAGAATTTAAGTTATATAGCTCTAAGATTGTTTAATTTATAATTATACAATAAACCGATACATAAACGAAAGTTATACTTTTACAACAACGCAACTAGTTTAGTTAAAAGTCGTAACGAAACACTAAATTATAAAATATTATTTTATAATTCTCGACTGGAAGATAAAGTCATAATGATTGTAAAAGCTTTGAAAACATCGTTTATATATTATGAAACTTTAAAACGTACGTTTACTTTTATGCAAGGACATTTTATTAATTTAATTGGTGATTTCTGAAAACGTGTCGAATTGTTTTGCTTCAGTTATTTTTCTCACGTTTCTTATATAATACTTGCAAAGTATTATATACCTCGATTATTCTTTTGGTTGTTTGTCTTTGTTATATAATTCACCATATGAATTATATACTTGTCCATTTTCCATATGTAATATATACGGACTATATTACATACGTTGCGTTTACTTTTTCGATTTATTTTATTTAACCAACCACCAAACTATTACCACTTGGAAATCTAAATCTTTATCAACGTGTCGCGTTGACGTAACCATTCATCGGGAAACCCAAATACATTATCCTAGGCTAGTGGGACTTAGCCGTTAAGTTAAGCTGCATCTTCTTGATCGAGCCGTTCCGGTTTTCCGTTTGTGCTGCGCTTAATATGTGCAGTTCTGCAAATCGTTCTACAACATCAATGTGAGTTTATAGCCCCATGTTTTACTGGTTTTACATATATTTTTGGGGTGAGAACATGCTTGTTTACAAATGCATTTACATGGTTGATTACTGATTACCTGTTTTGATTTACCATACTCATTTATAACACAATCAATCCAGAGGAGATACAATACTTGGTTTAGTTTTTGAACGTAAATACATACTATACTTTTATGATTACGGATTAGCTCAGGTTGTATGTTACCAAGTAATTCAATGCTGAGGGTGTCCAGGTGGGGGCATCCGGTGTAGGCACATGTAAAGTAACTCAATGCTGAGGGTGTCCAGGTGGGGGCATCCGGTGTAGGCACATGTAAAGTAATTCAATGCTGAGGGTGTCCAGGTGGGGACATCCGGTGTAACAACATGCCATTATTTCCGTTAGCGAAATCAGATTCATGAGCTTAGAGTAATGTAATCATTTGTTTTAAACACACTTGAATATTACGATTTCCTTTGAATAAAGTGGCAAATACATACTTTGGACAATTGCGGTCTAATTTTTCATAACATACGTTGTTGTGACTATTTGGGGAAATAAATGGTCATGCATATTTTACAACACTTGAATTATGACAATCAAAAACATACATTTTGTGAAGAAACATTTAAGGAATTTAAAAATGCTCATCCACACTTTGGAAACCTTTGGTATTATCATTTATATTTAAAACAACCATGAACTCACCAAATGTACAGTCACACACGCAACCCCAACACTGACTGCAGTGTATTTATTTGTCAAAATAAGAGAAAGTCTTATTCAATTGGGAAAAAGTTTGTCCTTACAATGAAACAATATTTTCATTAATCACGATAAAGAATTTTCAAGATAATTCCGTCCTCGGGTGGGGTGGGCTCAAACAATGACTACGCTCTTAAATAGAAAAAACCGGTCTTTATTTTCGGGGGAGAAAGTGCAAAAATCTTTTATACGGTCTTTCAAAATAATTCAAAGGATTAAACAGTTGAAGTTTTTGATAATTACAATAACAATTTAAAGGGAGTTAATCATATTAACTACAATGTGCCATAAGATTCATTTGCTTCAAACTTTATGGACTTACTTTGGCAATTGAAGACTTAGTAATACGTATGCTGTTAAACTACATAACGAACTAAACTTGTCCAACCAGGCGTCATAGTTTGAAAAAATAACCTTAGGAATGTTTGGACATTCTTTCGTAGTTTAAAAAGCTCCTTGAAACTTGATACACACGGATAGATTAAATTTTATTAATTTCTGCAACATGAAAGAACGATCTCAAGCATGTGGGATATAAAGATTTTTACTGATCTGAGGTATCCGAAAACATCAAGGGAGGGGACGGAATATACACTTAAAGGTACAACAACACCACGTGTTAGAATCCATACTTATTTAATTGTAGGCCATTCCTGGAATGATACAAATGTCCTAATCCCAAGAAAATCATAGTTTTAGTCGTGTTACTTTCCGTTGCGCTATATCAAACCACTTAGAGAATAGAATCTAGTCACAAAGGTATGCAGTCAGATGAGATACCATGGAAAGTTGAGTTGATTCAGAAGACTTAAAAGTAGCGAGTGAGAAGATTGGTAACAGATTCAAAATATTTGGTCTACATCCATAAAACATTCAACACCAAGCGTTGTATATTAAAAAGGAAGTAAGAAATATTTGATCAAATATGGGACATAATGGTATGATAAGTATGATAATTCCTCTAGTTAGTCAATATCCATAGAAATAAAAGTTGTACATTTGGACTTAGTTGTCTTAGTGTAAACCAGTTCGACTACTGATGGGAATAGTTTTAGAAATCCAGGGACTTAGTTGACTTTGGTGTTTCAATATCATATCCATCATATCCAGTTAAGAGAAATTATGACATCCGGGACTTAATTGACTTTGGTGTTACAGTTTTCAAATATAAGTTGTGTACTTCATCGATTTGGGGCGGCAGTCCTTTCAAGAATTCATAATGCAAATTGCAAGAAGGCAATAGAACCTATACACAAGAAGGATTGCCTAATTCAATTGGAAGCTAAAACCACTTCCAAAAGGAGAAATCGAGACGGACTACAGACTGCATACATGGACAAAATTGACTATGCCATTTTCGTTTGAACATTTTCAGGATCCTGACACATACATAATCTTGTGAATAAATACATGTTGTGAGGTAGACTGTAAAGTTATAGAGGCTAAAATAAATAGAGATGAGTACAAATTTCAAGAATTTCTTAGAAAATTCGAAGAATCTTTCAATTACAGTAATCAGCACTATCTGAGTATATTTCCTCAATGATTGAGGGGGAGCATAAATATGTTCCAAACACGGCTTTTGAATAATTGCATACTTTTCTCGGATAGGCTGGGGACCGAAAGTTTTATCCCAAATGTTAAAATCCTAAATGATAAACCAAAATAGTCAAATGATATAGAAATTTATTTATGAAAAGGGGAGAAAAATGTAATAAAAAATATGTATATGTGATCAAATTACCCAATTGTATACTATGATCCACCCCATGTGTTTAAACATATTCGAATACCATGCACCGTTTGAGGGGAGCATTACGAATACCGATGCACATGTTGAGGGGGAGCTTTTCTGAAAAGCAAAAACAATCGGGTACTAAACACTTTGATAGTTATATCACAAGTACCTGATTGAGTTTTTGAAAGTGGTTTTATGGCAAGGTGAATTGTACCAAAAGACTAACCATGTATTTACTTTTATTGAAGTTATAAGGATGGTATGGTTAGGTACTCGTTCCCATGATTCTGTCAGAACCAGAAGAATCTACCCAGAGACAATCCACTAGTTAGTATAGAAGTCCTTAGGTATGATAAAAAGGAGTAAATGTGAGAATAAGGGAATAGTGCCGATTGAGATAGAGCTAGTACTGGAATAAACCCAACAAGGTTCTAGTAATGAAGTCTCGGTAAGCACTGGAGGGGTTGAAGAATGAAAAAGAATTGTACGGATAAAGGGTGTAAAGAAAGAAGCCCTCTATACACTTAGGCAGAAACCGGGTCAATACATATGCTGTCAGAATCACTAAGATGATTGCTGACATTGAAGACTGACATCATGGACCCAGTGATGCAATGCACAACCCTCCCAAACCACTCAAAATCTCTTAAAAGATTTTTGTTTCAGTTCTCACGGAGACTAAACACATAATCTACTGACTCTTTCACTCCGAGTAAGTCGGTATTGAAAAGGTGGCAGACAGCTCTAGCCTCCGATCACTAAAATCAAAATGCACTTTTGAGTCTAGAGCCAAGAGATCATCAATTAATCTCGTTAGGACACTATTCCAATTTACTGGTTATTCACACACTGTGATTACAAGTTTTATCATAAGAGTCCTACGCATTATCCTTGTGATTTTGCCAGAACATCCGAGTGATACGAAAGTATTCACAATGAAGATGGAAATCCTGCTTGAGCCAACATCAAACAAGCTCATTGTAGGTGACTTGTGAGATCCTTAATGGATCAAACTTGTAACAACTGGAAAGCAACAACGGTGCGATTCTACATGAATCAAACTTGTTCCAGTATACGAATTGACGGTTATTGGACTTTGGAAAACAAATAAATCTTTCGATGTGTTACAAAACTCTTTTGCAAAGTATCGCATCGATTGATTTTACAAATCAATTTTCTCTTTATTGCTAACTGTTTTATTACAGGAACATTTAAAGATGGAGATGGAGATACCCTGTTCCAGTATAATCAAGTTCATAACCGCGTGCTCATACTCAAACGACACATTCGAAGATATCATGAAAGCTCAAGTATCTGTTTTAAAGCTTCCGCAACTCTGAATATTCAAGCTTTCAAGATCAAGAAAAGTGTGAGCATATCATTCCGAATGACACAAGTTCACCGGAAGGCAAAAGATCACAAGATGATGATTAGAGATTATGATTGGATGATGATCTCAAACAAGCTCAAAAATCACATACAAGTCAAGCTAAAGCCTAAAAGTCTAAAGTTCACTGCTTCAGATTCACAAGATATAGATCAATGAAATCAAACGTTTACGAGCTATACACAAGATCAATCTGAAGATTGAAGAGTTTAAGTTTAGTATTTTTAGGGGTGACCTCCTTTAGGGGGAGATTGTTAGATATTAGAAAAAGACTCGGTCACCCCGTGTATTTTACTGTTCATTATAGCTCGTAGTTTATTAGTTAAACGTATGACTTTCGGTATCGAACCGGGTACTAATACCCGGTGTTTTGTAAGAACTATAAATACCTCTTCCAACTTTGGAAGAGGTAAGCATCTTATTCATTTTACACACACTCTTTAGTGTGTTTTTCTTATTTATCTCTCAACCATTCTCTCTCTAACTTTCTCTCTCTAGATCTCTCTAGATCTATACATGTTTGTGTGAATTCGGGATCCAACAATTTATACTAATGTTGCGTTGTGGCACTAGTTTTTTACAATATTTTAAAATCTACATCACACTTCGAACCATTTAGGTTGAAAGTAGGGGTGAGCATCGGTTCAAAACCGAACCGAACCGACAAAAACCGAACCGCACAGAAAACTGAGTTTGAATAAAGACATGAATCGAAACCGAACCGAAGTTTGCTGAGAAAAACCAAAACCGAAGCGAACCGACAAAAGCCAAACCGAATAGATAGTTTAGGCTTATTTTTCTTGGTTTTAACCCGAACCGAACCCGAAAACTATAAATATACAAAACCGAAAACCGAACCGAAAATGGTTGGTTCGGCTCGGCTCGGTTTGTCGGTTCGGTTAAGTTTTCGGTTGGTTTTGCTCATCCCTAATTGAAAGTGTCATTTAACTTACTGAACTCAACTTTAAGCATGAAAATGAAAGCTCGGTTGAATTCAAGTGAGGTTTTGATCATTGAGTTTCATACTCAATATAAGTTTTAATATGTCAATTCTATAGTCATCGCAAGCTTGGCAAGTTCATATTACGTTTGCTGAATACAAACATATAGCGGCCACACTAACTTTTCAAAATGAAAATTCTTTACGTGATTCGAGTAGCGTGACAATTTAAACTCAACTTTGCGTGGATCAATTGACAAAAATGTGAGGTACCGTAACACGTTAACATAATAAACATTATGTAAAATTTTGTATTATATTGACTCGGTTACATCCTAAACTTAGTAAAGAAGAAGAATTCACATATATAATTTATAATTTATATCCAATTACTCATTATAAATATCAAACTTGATGATATAAAATTTTAATCAATATACCATTATACCTTACTATTTTACACAAGATAAATGTTTGTAAAATTAAAATTCTTATAGTGAAACAAAATATATTGCCCATTTTCCCTCCCACTTTTCCCCCTTTTATTTTTATTTTTGTGTACATCCCGCCATTTATGAAGCCCAAACCAAAACCATCGATCTGCCCTTTCCACCATAAAATTGAGGAAATTATAAGTAGATGCCTTAAACTTTGGTTATATCTTGAAACTTATTAAATAAATTAGGGAAATAGTCTGCATGATATGCAACTCATATGATTTTGTGATCCTACTGCAAATTATGAGTCGTTGTGTAATTATTTGTTACGTGTTATTGGCTACTGTGATGTCAGCTCAGGTATTACATGGTGGACCATGCCTTTTATTTTATGCTGATTGGCATTTGATTAAAGAAGGGTCATGGTTCTATATTGGTTAGTAAGTGTGTTATCATGGACTTGTTAGTTTATGGACGTAAAAATAATAGTTGTGTGTTAGGATCGAACTCAAGATCACGGGATTGCACTCACTACAAGTTAACGATTAATAAATATAATTTATTTATTGATTTTACACGTAAATAGTTAATGATCGTTAAGTGTTTAATGGAAATGACTAACGACTAAACAAGAAGGACTAAAAGAGAAATTGGAGATCAATGGAATTATAGAGTTTGTGTTGAAATAGGATTAGCTTCAATGTTAAGGCTTATCCTAATAGAACTCAAACACTAATATTTACCCTATAAATACCAAAGGGTTTTTCAAGGGTAAATACACTTGTAAAAGCCAAAAATCACTTCTCTTTTGTCTTCAATATATTCGGCTGAATAGTATTAACATACTAACCCGAATTAATTTCTTGTTTACCGGTTTACGTGATTAACGAGCTAGTTCTTGGTTAACTTGGTAATAGCGTGTGTACAAGACGGTGATTCAATCTTCCTTTAGATTGTTCTTGGAGTTTATTGATTCTTGTTCTTGCTAGAATCAAAAGGTATGTAACCCTAATCTTGGTTAATTATTTATGCATGTTAATTGATCCTAATTGCTTCCGCTATATTTATACTTTGATGTTATAATTATAAATTGTTATGAATGTATAATTCCATCAGTGGCATCTCGAGCCAAATTTTTAACATGTTAATAATTACCAAATTATAATGATTTATGGTTTATATTTATTTTTTGGATCGGAAATAGTTTTTAACCGAATTTTTTTTATGCTCGAAAAGTAAGTTCGGATATAAAAACAAT